>PVKV010042165.1:0-10909 GCA_004027835.1 Alouatta palliata
AACTGGCTCTTCCTAGGAGCTCAGCAATGGATCCTTCTGTTTTGCTGAAGATCGAGTTTGTAATGTGAATCCTTACCCCTCCATTTATTCATGCAGTTATTAGTTCATTCATTCATTCAACAAATATTAACTGAGCACCTGCTAGGTCCCAGGCCCTGTGCTGAAGCAGGAGGAGGCAGGCTTTGTCCTTACCCTGGAGCTGAGGGTGTGCTGGTGTGAACAGACATTAGTCCAAGCGTCAGACACGCAGTGGGAAAATGACAGCCTAAGTGCTTCTAGGGGAATGTATGTCAATGGCCTGTGAAAGGCTGTGAGGTAGCCAGTGTCGGGTCTGCGTGGTGCATGGGCAGTGGAGGATGGCAGGGAGGGTCCCTGAGGGGGTGGAGTTGGAGCTAAGATCTGCAAGGAAGAACTGGGCATGGTGGCTCACATCTGTAATCCCAGCACTTTGGGAGGCCAAGACAGGTGGATTACTTGAGGTCAAGAGTTCGAGACCAGCCTTGCCAACATGGTGAAACCCCGTCTCTACTAAAAATACAAGAATTAGCTGGGTGTGGTGGTGCCTGCTTGTAATCCCAGTTACTCAAGAGGCTGAGGCAGGAGAATTGCTTGAACCTGGGAGGCAGAGGTTGTGGTGAGTTGAGATTGTACCATTGTACTGCTTGGGAGACAGAGGCAGCCTCTATCTCAAAAAAAAAAAATCTGCAAATCTGTAAGGAAGTGCTTAGCGCACTAATATTTTTTCTAAGCATTAGAAGTTGCATAAGTAAATTTTATCAAGGCTTTTAAATAGTTATTTTATAATTTAGTATTTTTTATTTTGAATTATGAGTAAGGTAAGTGCTTTTTTTTTTTTTTTGAGACGGAGTCTCACTCTGTTGGCCAGGTTGGAGTGCAGTGGTATGATCTTGGCTCACTGCAACCTCCCCGTCTCCTGGATTCAAGCAATTCTCCTGCCTCAGCTTCCCAAAGCTGGGATTACAGGCGTGCACCACCATGCCCAGCTAATTTTGTTGTACTTTTAGTAGAGATGGGATTTCACCATGTTGGCCAGGCTGGTTTTGAACTCCTGACCTCAGGCAATCCACCCACCTAGGCCTCCCAAAGTGCTGGGATTACATGCGTGAACCACTGCACCCGGCAAATGCTCTTTTGTGTATATAGGGTCTCCCCACGTCTTGGCCCTGGGTCTGAGAGGTGTAAGAGGTAAGTGGGTGGAGGCTAGCGAGGAGCATGCTGCAGACAGTGGGGAGAGCACGTGCAAAGGCCCTGGGGAAGCAGAGGCAACACAGGGAGTGGGGAGATTGGCAGGGACAGGGGTAGGTACTCAGGGAGCAGTGAGGTAAGGGCATGGCACGGGGCTGGGGCCAGATCACACAGGGCCTTGCATGCCATGGAAAGGGGTGGGGATTTTATTCTAAGCCCAGTGGGAAGCCATTGGAAAAGGTGAGCCGGAGGGTGACATGATCTGATGTGTGTTTGTAACAGATCCTTCGGCTGCTGTGGAGAGCATGGGTGGGTGTGTGGGTTGTCCTGGGGGTTTGTTTATAGGTTTCTCCTTCCTGGCTGGCAGTCGTGGGTCCTGGGACCACCCGCCATGTGAGGCCAAAGGTGCCCTTGTGTCATCGGTGCCCAGGGCCATTACCTCACTCTGGTCTGGGTTTCTGGACTTTCTCTTCTCTTTCTGGGTCAGGCAAACCTGGCCTTTTGAAGCTAAATGGAGGCAGAAGACCTTCGGGTGATGTTTAGATTTTTAAGTCACTGTGAATCTCACTGAAGTGACCGATTTTTCTTCCATGTTGCTCTTGTATTTTTTATGAATGGATGATAAAAAATGTGGCAGGGTCATTTGTTTTAATTTCCTTCTGACACCTGGATTCTGCATTTGGTAGCAGCCATCCCAGCAGTGGCTGTAAGTCTGCCTCCAGGCAGTGGGGTGGCCTTGGGCCCAGCTCACACCTGGCTCTGTTGTGGATGAGGCAGCGAACCCCCTTTAGAGCACAGGACTGGAGGGTCAGCGCTGGTGCCCATTGATGGGACTGGTTCCAGCGTGTCTGTCTGATCAGCCAAGCAGCTGTGGCCGTGGCTGGTTGGGGTGAGAACTTGAAACCTCTATACTTTTGGGACTACAGTCCTGCCCATATTATGGAGGGTCCAATTGATAGATGGAAACTAGTTCTTCAGGGCAAACTGGCCTCACCTTTGATAGGGAGTGGTGAGAAGTCAGTTCTGAGAGATGACAGCCTCCAATGCCCATGAGACCAAAATTCACCTTTTTTCCTAGGGTGGCCATTTGTAGTCATGTCTGTCCCTGTTTTCCAGGCTGTCTCACCACTCCCCACCTCGCCCTTGCCCTTGAAGTATGTGGTGCCCTTGCCCACGCTGTTCTTTCTGCGTGGGACGCCACCCTGCAGTATGCTTCCCTGTAAAGCCACTCTGTCCTTCTGGTCTTCCCAGCAGCCTTCCCTGACCTCTACACAGATGGCCATCCATGCGCCTTCTCTGGGGCTCCTGGGAGCACTGGAGCACTTGGACCCTCCCTTGTTTCTCAAAATGCATTTTTCTTGTTTTATGCTTGCTATATAAACTTACTGTGGGGCTGGGCACAGTGGCTCATGCCTGTAATCCCAGCACTTTGAGAGGCCAAGGTGGAAAGGTCACCTGAGGTCAGGAGTTTGAGACCAGCCCAGCCAACATGGCGAAACCCCGTCTCTACTAAAAAGACAAAAATTAGCTGGGCGTAGTGGCAGGCACCTGTAATCCCAGCTACTCGGGAAGCTGAGGCAGGAGAATTGCTTGAACCTGGGAGGTGGAGGTTACAGTGAGCCTAGATTGCGCCACTGCATTGCAGCCTGGGCTATGAGAGTGAAACTCCATCTCAAAATAATAATAATAATAATAAAAACCTCACCGTGGAAGTCTATTAAGTACAGAGAAGTGAAAAGAAGAAAATGCAGTTACAACATAGAGATCCAGAGAGTCATTTTGGCATTCATCTGTCCACATTCTCGTTCTGCAATCTGCTTTGTTTTTGTTTACCTGTAGGTTGTAAACAGCGTATCACATTGTTTAATATTGTCCGAAGGCCTCCTTTTAATCAGCTTTATAGTTTTCCACTGTGAGGCTGTGCTTGGGTGTGTATTACAGTCCCCTATAGCTAGACAGAGGGCCTGCCCTGTCCCAGTGATCGCCATGCTGTGACCACGGGCAGGCTTTGTGAAGGGCTGAGGCTTTGACTTTGTTGAATAAATGAATTCTCCTGCATTCTCATCTGTCACCGGATGTACCAGATAAGCCTGTATTTAAGGCCTTCTTCTCCCATCTCAAGTGCCTTTCCACCTTTCTCTCAGAAAGGAGACCTGACATCCTACTCTGCTATCATTTAACCTTTAAAAATGCAGGCCAATAGCACAGGTGACCAAGAGGCTAGAAGAGCTGGGCAGGTGTGGGTGCACAGGGTGGCCTCCTGGAGGTGGCAGTGTTGGCACCAGCTCATAAGTGGCTTCCAGGCCAGGAGGGAGCCCAGCTAGGTGGGCTGCTGATGAGCAGGAGGGACTCCAGTTGGAAGTGGAGGTCCCTCGAAGCTGGGAACTTTTCATGCCTGGTTCTAAGCTCTGGCAGCCATATTTGAAGGCCCACAGTACAGCCGAGGTGGCGTTGTGGTCTTTGGACATCTGGTGTGTGTGTGCTCTGCACAGTAGTTACATGGGAGTGGAATTCTGCCCTGTGTGTGTGATGAGACACAAACCTTCATACTCCCTCCAGACCTATTGGAAGCTGGGAACAAAGCCTTCATTTCTTCAAGCATGCATGAAGGGATGAAACATGTGTTCACTGCATCAGGCTCCATGCTGGTTCCTGCTCTCACCGAGCTCAGAGTCTTGGGGTGAGGGTACAGCCATCCCAGTTTGCTCATGAACGACTGACTAATGGGCTTCCTGGTATGCAGCATTTTCAGTTCTAAAATTGGGAAAGTCCTAGACAAATGGAGACAAGTCGGTCACTGGGTTACTGTCATCTAAGGAGAAAGTGGTGAGTCCTGCAGGCAGGACTGAGGGACCCAGAGGACGGAGGATATCTCTGGATTTCCGGTTACAGGCATGGCAAGCTTAGTGGGAGTTTTCGAGGAGTGTCATGGAGTGGGGTTGAGTTGCCCTAGAAGGGGTTCTAGCGAAGATCCTTCCCTTCTCCTTTTTAGTTCTTCATGCTCTTGCTTCTGTGTTCCCCCTCTGGCCATGGTGTAGCCAAGGTGTTTCAGAGGGGCCAAGACCACCCTCTGGAAAGTGGATCCCTGGGACCTGGGCTCAGTCATCCCTTTCTGCCTCCAGGCCCTCTTTGAAGAACAGGGTTCCCCAAAGTCCACTCTGAAGGGGAAACCTGCCCTTCCTGCCTTGCACTGAATAGAGTCTACTGGGGTAGACTTCGGTGGCTTCATTCATGGCCTGGGTGCATCACTCATCGATTTCTTCACTCACCTCTTCACTCAACTCAGGGCTCCTGTTCATCTCTTACATGCAAAGCACTGGGCTGGGCACAAGCTGGTGATGCATTGGGCTCGGGGCGGGGCATAGAGGAGCTGGGAGATAAACAACCCCTGCCAGCCTGGCAAGTTGGGGCAACCTAGGAGCCAGCCAGCTCCAGAAGCCTTAGCGGCATCTCACCCCGGGCAGCCAGTAGGAAGGAATCCATTAAGTCATCAGAGCGGGATCCACCCCTGCTGGGTCAATCCCAGGCTGACCCCAGGGGGCTGCCCTGCTGGGCACCTCTCTGGAGACTTTGTCCCTAGAAATCTGTCAGGGACCTTGGGAGACTAGAATTTTGCACCCTTTTCTAGAAAGAGCCATTTGTCCATTGAAATGCAATTTTTCTGCTGAAAGGACGAAAAAGATAAGAAAGGCCACCAGGGTGAGGATGGAATTTGGGTCCCAGCTCTAGAGTAAATTTCCAGCGTTCAGGTAAAGTCTTCGAAAAATGTAGGGCTGGGTGGATGGGCTCCCTGCCTCAGGAAATCCCCACCCCATCCCTGATTCTAAATGTTGTGTGCCTAAAAATTAAATTGAAGTCAGAAATGATTTTAACTCCTTCATGTGCTTTAAAAAATTTCAGTGAAGGAAAACCCCAAGCTAACGTCATGGATAGAGTACAGTTCAAAGAGAATAAATTTTTTCAAAAAAAGAAATTTCTAGAGGAGATTTCTTTGTGTATTCCAGAGGCCACGATGTGGTTAAGCAGGTCACCTCCCTCGTCCTGGTGCACCTGTGGGGAGGGCCTAGCAGCAAGTGCAGAGCCCAGAAGGGAGGAGGGCCCAGTGCTGGAATGCGGGCGTGTGCATGCTTGCGTGAGAGTGTGTTGGTGCATGTGTTTGTATCAACACATGCACACATTTATCAAATTACATCTGCTTTTACCTTTAAAATTTTATGAACATGAGCATATGGCGCATTATCCTGCCATGGAGTGTGTGTGTGTGTGTGCACGCGCGTGCACGTGTGCATGTGTGTGCACAGGCAGGTCTGCTTGGCACTCACTCCTCCAGCACACATGGGTCTGTGGAAACTCCTTTGGAGATGAGAACCTGGAAGCATGTGGGGCTGTGGGTGAGCTGGCCTCCCCAGGGCCCCAGCCTGGCCCTAGGCCCACCAGGCCATGAATACATTTCCATCCATCTCTGGCCCCCATCACCTAGGCAGCTAATTCCTTGGAGCCTCTCAGCCTTATTAAAGTCACAGATCACTTTCTTGAGCTTAACGCTGTCAAGACCAAGCGTGCCCCTTGTTCCGACTCCCTCCCACCATCCATACTCTCCTCAAGGGCTGGGGTGGAGATGAAGATGAGGGTCCTGCCAACTCCCCCGCCCCCACCCTTTCCCCTCCTCGATTTGATCTGCATGACGCCTTGCAGTGATCCATGAGGTCACCTCAAGATTCCTTCAGTAAAGCCCTTGGCAGGGATACAAGGGCTGTCACAGCTGTGCTGCACAAACCAGCTTCCAAAGGCGAGGATGGGGCTGGCCCACTCGAAGTGGCTCCTCGGCGCAGGGGTGCGAGGCTCGCTGCTGATTTGGAGAACACTTCTCCTGTCCCCGGCTGCCTTGGCCTCCCCTGTTATGAAATATGGATGGTACCGGTTCCAGCGTTCGGAGACTCGCTGGCAGTGTGAGCGTCTCCAAAGGCCCGCCTTGTGCATGCACCTAAACACTTCACTGAGCAATCTGTCAACATGTCAGCAATACATGTTTTGTAAAAAGCTTCCAGTGGGAGTAATGATTCCCACCAGGACTTCCAAAATGCTTTGAATTCAGCAGATTTCTATTGTGGGCATCCCCTGGGGTGCCTTTTACAATGCCTACATTTCAGAAATTTGAGCCACAGACCCCTGGGGGTTTCCTTTCATAATGCCTCAAAATGTAGGGTTATATTGTTGGAAGTCCCTATGGGGTCTTTATTAATACCTGAATTCTGAGGAACTGGAAATTACACAGGGCACTGCAGGGGCCCAGATCCACACCAGGAAGAAGAGAAAAACTCTGTGGGGAGATTTTTTTTTTCTTCATGCAAGAGTGAAAGAGAAGAATTTGCTAAAGGACAAAATTGAGTGTGTTTGACTTTCCTTCATTTAATCTGCCTTCTAGAATGCTACAGTAAATTCTGCAATGGGGAAGGGGGGAAATGACTTTTCTATTTTTAAAACTCACTTTGATATTTTAGGGGCCAGAGTATGCTCTCTTTATACACCCAGTGTCGAGGGGGTATTGTTTAAAAATAAATTATTTTTCCTTTTGGTAATTGAAAACACCTCTGCCGTGCCCCTCTCCTGGGTATCCCCTCTTCCTTAGAGTTGTTAAGCTCCTGTAGCCTGCCGTCATCTCATTATCATTAACCATTTGGGGTGGGTTTGAGATATTGGCCCACTTGCTCCCCTCCCCTCCCCTCTCTTCCTCTGCCCTCCCCTCTGCACATTAAAGATGAGAAAATCAACCTTGGAGATGGTCCAGTCTCCTGTGTGAACTGGTTTCAAACCCTCGCTGCCAGTTGGGGCCGTCAGAATAGGAAATATCAGGCTGCCTGCTACCTTTTTGCAAGCATTTTGCTGCTGAAGTCTTGAAAAGACAGATGGGTGCCTTCCTGTCCCCCACCCTACACACACACATGCTCATGCACACACACGCACACACACACATACACACACACACACTGGTTTCCACAGGTGACTTATCTCAGCCTCCACTACCTGCATACTCACCTTCGGTTCTGTTTTTTTTTAAAGTTACAAGACTTAAACATGTTAAGCCTTAGGGTTAATTTAAGCTGGCTTTTTTCCTTCTAAATCTGGCACTTACTAACTTGCTGAAAAGAGACCTCCCTATTTCTATTACAATCTCATTGACTGGGGCAAGAAAATAACATTGAGAGAGCTAACTTACAGCAGCCAAGGCCAAGAAATTCTAAGTTGTTGATAAGACCCTCCTCCCTTCTCCCCCCTCCTCCCTCCTCCCTCCTCCTGCCTCCTCCCTCCTTCCTGCCAGAGTGACTGGATCACACAGGGGATTCTGGAACTCACATTTTCCCCCCTTGGTGAGACTCCCAGACAGTGTTCAACCATCTGTGGTCCAGTAGGCCCAGCAGAGGGGGCCTGAGGAGGGGGGTTTGCCCATCAGGAGCTGGTTGGGTCAGATGCTCACAGAGATCCTCTGCACCCACCCCGAGCAGGCTGATTAATTAAGCAATTGCATCATTGATTCAAGGTTTGTGATTTGGTGCCAGGGCACTGGCGGCTGCGTTCCTGAGCATTGCTTCCCCTCCCTGGGCTGTGAGTTGCAGGATCCCTTTCCTTTCTCCAGCCCGATTTTCCTCCCAGGTGCCAACCCTGGATGTTCCACCAGGAAAGGAACGGCCTCCTTGCATTCCAGCTGCCCCTCCGCCCCAGTCAGGAAGCACTGTGCCTCGTGGGGTGTCATGATGGGTGGGGCTGTGGGCTCCCAGCAGGCACTGTGGGCTTCAGCAGGGGCTCAGAGACACAGAGGGCAGGGAGCCCTGTGGTGCTGATTTGACATTTTTAGCTGAAGACCTTTGTTCAGACCAGTTTCCAAGTAGCTTGGGGTTGGAGTGTGTTCTGCTTTTTTTTCCTTTTTTTTTTTTCTTTTTTTGAAATCCTGGGCCTCTTTTTCCTTTTTCTTTCAAAGTGATGAAATAGAATCTGACCCTGGGAATCCCATTCTTGCCATCTCTTTCCCCAAGCCACCCTCTTCTGCCTGACCAAGGAGGCCTGGATTTCCCGGGAGCCTCTGGGGCTCAGATGGTCTTTGACTTTGAAACCCTGCTTCGAGCCCAGCCCCTTGCCCCTGTCTTCTGAGGGCTGCAGACTCCCCTGGGAGGCTGATATCCTGGCCTGGGGCCCTGGCCTGGGAGCTGCTGTGGGGTGGGGTCCACTGTTTTCCTGTCCTCCTCCCTCTTGGAGACTTTTGGAGACTTTGGCTCTCACTTGGCCTCAGGGTCAGTGAGTGGAAGAGCTGTAAGATAAAAATTTAGCCCACTTCCCAAGAACACAGACTTTTCCAAAGGAGGCCCAAACCAGGCAGCCAGGACCCCTTCAGTTTTCGTCCAGTGGGGATGGCATGGTAAGAGCACTCAAAAATAAGTCAAAACCGAAAACACCAAAACAACGAAAAGCCAGACAATAGAAATTCCTTTTCCTTGTGAGCCTCATAGTAAACAATGAAGATACCATTTTTGGGAAAGAGGACACGACAAACTTAGATTGCAAACCTCCTTCCAGCATCAAAATCCATGCGGTTCCAGGGAAGAATGGGGGCGGGGAGGTGGTGTGGGGGAGCCCTGGAGCCCCCAAACAGATGTCCAGGGAGGCGAGGCCAGAAAGCCTCCACGGAGCAGTGATTTATTTTATTTTTTAGATCTAGATGTTTTGGCTGCATTTATTTATTTATTTCCAAAGGGCTATTTTTGGCATGCTCAAGCTGCCTGGATTCAAATCTCATCTGTGCCCAACTTTGCCTCAGTCTCCCCATCTGTGAAATGGGGATAACAGCAGCACTGGCTTCATAGGTTTGTCCTCAGAATGCGAAAATTAAGGCAAAAGGCTTCCCCTAGTGCCCGGTTGGTGGTGGTGCCTGGGCTCCTTGGTAGCAAAGCCACCTTTTCCAGAATTTCCTTTCCTTTATTAGAGTTACAGCTCAGCTTTGTGCGGCCCCCAGGGGAGCCAGCCAGCCACTGGCAATTTCTTTCAGACACCCAATTACCCCCTGACGTCAGTGCCGCCTCGCCCAGCTCCTCTGGGTGCTTCCATTTTTCCCTTTGTAACACTAATAGCTGACTAGCTAAGTACCTGTCGGCTCCTTGGCAGAGGAGTTGATTGTGTTTTCGGCTGGATACTAAATCCAAAAACTATGTAAAAATGTCAAAAGGTGAGTGCACATTGATTTTGGTTAGTCACAGTGATATTTGAGCCCCTTTGGGGACTCTGTTTGGGGAAGTATTTTACAAGAAAGATAATGTAACAGAAAATTACTGGAGCTCTGTGGGTCTCTGGTGGGTTTCTTAGGGGCCTGCTAAATTGCTGTAGAATCAACAAATGCTTTATTAATCTAAATTTGTGGTTTTGTTCTTTCTTCTCTTCAGAAGATTGGAGTTTTAATGATGCAGGCGGCTCCGGCAGCCAGGCTGGGCGGCGCGGCCTGCACCTTGGCTCACGGGCTGGGGTACCCTGACTGGTAATGAACTCTCAGAGGGTCCGGGAGCAGGGCGGCTGTGTTCCCAGCCGGCTTCCTGGGGAATGTGGAGCAGGCGCTGGGCCCACCGCTTGCCAGGCCGAGGTCTGTGTGAGCAGATAAAGTGAGGGGCTGAGGGCCTGGAACAGCTGTGGCAGGCCAGGCTGACTGGTAGAGGCTGATAAGAGCCCAGAAGGAGCCCAGGTGGGCAGCGTGGCAGCGCCAGAAATCTGATGGAGTATCACGACTGGCAAAGAAAGTTAAACACAGCCGGATCCGGGGGATGGTTGGCGGACCTGTGGAGAAAGTTAATGGTAATTGATGGAATCAAAGTCACAGAACAGCCTTGTGTTTTCTTGGCAATTAATTCCCCCACTCCTCCCCAATTTCTAACCCCCTGGCATTCTTGGAGCCCAGGATGCCCCGTGAGCAGGCTGCACACTCAGATAATCAGCACATGCCCTCCTTGCTTCTGGGGGCGGGAGCAAAGGAGATGCAGCCAAGAAAAGACACAATTAAAGACCTGGTTTAAAAAAAAAAGTTACAAACAAATAAGTCAGAAAAAGAAAACCCCACTGAAAAGTTAAGGGCGTGTCACTCCGGGAGCTCATCTATCTTGCTGTGGAAGGAAAGGAAGAAAATCGATGTCTTTGTTAGAGTGCTGCGTTCTGCGTCTCCTCGCTGGGCAGGGCAGTGTGGAGTCAGGCCGGTCCCTGCACACATGTGTGCCCCCAGATGCTGCTGCGGGGGGAGGCGGTGTAATGGGACAGCGGTTCATGCCACAGACAGATGTGTCCACCTCTTCCTGTGCATCCTCCTGCCCCCTCTGCCTTTTGTCCCTTGAAAGGCATTGCTCCCCGACAATGGGCTAACCAGGCAGATTTGAGTCACTGCGGGCTCATGCAGCCTGCCTGCACCGTAGGTGAGGCTTTCAGCCGGCCTTTTGTTGAGTCACCTACGATGTGCACACGCTGGGACACACCTGTTTGCAGAAACACACGTGAACGCAGAACTCCGGCACTCCCGCCTATCCCACTGCTTGGCCAGGGTGCTGCTTCCTGGGCCAGTCCTGTCATGCCCCAAGGAGCCCCTGTGTTGGCTCCAGGATCTTACACAAATAAAACAGTCTAAAAAATTTCCCCAGAGCCTTTTGAAATTAAAATCAGTAAGCTGTAAAACTGCGTG
>PVKV010042166.1:0-10907 GCA_004027835.1 Alouatta palliata
CAAGCAATTCTCCTGCCTCAGCCTCCCAAGTAGCTGGGACTACAGGCACGTGCCACCATGCCCAGCTAATTTTTGTATTTTTAGTAGAGACGGGGTTTCACCACGTTGACCAGGATGGTCTCGATCTCTTGACCTCGTGATCCACCCGCCTCGGCCTCCCAAAGTGCTGGGATTACAGGCGTGAGCCACCGCGCCCGGCGTCTTTTTTTTTTTTTTGAGACAGAGTTTCGCTCTTGTCGCCCAGGCTGGAGTGCAATGGCGCGATCTCAGCTCACCACAATCTCTGCCTCCCAAGTTCAGGCGATTCTCCTGCCTCAGCTTCCCAAGTAGCTGGGATTACAGGCATCCGCCACCATACCTGGCTAATTTTGTATTTTTAGTAGAGATGGTGTTTCTCCATGTTGGTCAGGATGGTCTCGAACTCCTGACCTCAGGTGATCTGCTCACTTTGGCCTCCCAAAGTGCTGGGATTACAGGCATGAGCTACCTTGACTGGCCGAAGGTCTTTTTTTTTTTTTTTTTTTTTTTGAGACCGAGTCTCGCTGCCACCAAGCTGGAGTGAAGTGGCTTCATCTTGGTTCACTGCAACCCTGCTCCACCTCCTGGGTTCAAGCAATTCTCCTGCCTCAGCCTCCCGAGTAGCTGGGACTACAGATGTGCACCACTATGCCCATCTAATGTTTGTATTTTTAGTAGAGATGGGGTTTCACCATGTTGGCCAAGATGATCTCGATCTCTTGACATCATGATCCACCCACCTCGGCCTCCCAAAGTGCTAGGATTACAGGCGTGAGTCATCACGCCTGGCGGGAAGTCTTAATCCTGCAGTCTCTGTGCCTCCCCTGTGCCTCAGTTTCCTTATGTGTAAAAGCAGAATAATGCCTTCTTCATAGTCTGCTGTGAGGATGCAAAAAGTTTCTTGACATATAGCAGTCATTCTACTAATATTGGTTATTATTAATTTTCACAGTTACCCAGAGAGGTGGGGTCTAAAATCATTCCCATTTTATAGACAAAGGAACTTTCACACAGCCAGAAAGAAGCCGAGCTAGAACTCAAAGAGGGGTGGTCTGTCTATGGAGAACAGGCTCTCTTGATCACTAGATGAGAGATGGCACAGATTAGTGGTTACATGCACAAACGTTACAGCCAAATGGCTGAGTCAAACTTCCAGTTCAGCCACAGACGGGCTGTGTGGATGGAAGCAAGCTGCTCCACCTCTCAGTACCTTGGTTTGCTCACCTGCAAAATGGGTGTCTCTGGCCATGCACAGTGGCTCACGCCTGTAATTCCAGCACTTTGGGAAGCCAAGGCAGGAAGATTGCTTGGGTCCACGAGCTCAAGACTAGCCTGAGCAACGGGGCAAAACCTCGACTCTACAAAAAATTAGCTGAGCACGCTGGGCTTGGTGGCTCACGTCTATAATCCCAGCACTTCGGGAGACTGAGGCGGGAGGATCACGAGGTCAGGAGTTTGAGACCATCCTGGCCAACATGGTGAAACCCTGTCTCTACTAAAGATATAAAAAATTAGCTGGGCATGGTGGCAGGCACCTGTAATCTCAGCTACTCAGGAGGCTGAGGCAGGAGAATCTCTTGAACCCGGGAGGCAGAGATTGCAGTGAACCAAGATTGCATCACCGCACTCCAGCCTGGGTGACAGAGTGAGACTCCACCTCAAAAAAAAAAAAATTAGCTGAGCGTGGTGGCACCATACCTGTGTGATCCCAGCTACCCAGGAGGCTGAGATGGGGGATCACCTCTGCCTGGCAAGGGAAGGTGGGGCTGCAGTGAGCTGAGATCATGCCACTGCACTCTAGCCTGGGTGACAGAGTGAGACCCTGTTTCAGAAAAATCAGGGTGTCCTTGCTCTTTCTGGGCTCTGACTCTGTGTCCCAGGAGGTCCAGCAGCTCTGTGCCTCTCTAAAGGTCTGAGGGGGCAGCAAGCAGATCTGGGCCAATGATGGAGGTACCAGCAACCCTCTCTTCTCCCTTCCTTCCAGAGATAACCTCTCACCCCTCACCTCAGGAGCAGCTGTCCTGGGGAATTTCACCCTGGCGGGAGAACTGGTCAGGCCACTGAGTGCAAATAGTTTCAGAGAGGTGGGGCTCTTGAGGCCCCTTCCGGGAGATGACACAGGTTGGTGATGGCCTTTGAAGGGTACAAAAGGCCATGCCACATTAGTTACCCTGTTGGCTCACAGGGCTGCTGGCCTGGCCCTCTGCTCTGCACACACGGGGCCCTCGCTCTCAAAAGGAAAGAACGGTCAGGAAGGAGAAAGAGATGGAAGGAATCTCCTTACAGGCGAAGGGGCTTTGAGGTCATCTCACTGGTAGAAGTCCCTCTTATGGGACGGGATGGGAGTATACCCCAGAGGTGGCAGCCTGCATATTCTGACCAGAGCCTGCACAAGACAGAAGAGCACTTTTTGTGTGTGTGTGATGGAGTCTTGCTCTGTTGCCCAGGCTGGAGTGCAATGGTGCGACCTCGGCTCACTGCAACCTCCGCCTCCCAGGTTCAAGCTATTCTCCTGTCTCAGCCTCCCGAGTAGCTGGGATGACAGGTACATGCCACCATGCCCAGATGATTTTTGTATTTTTAGTAGAGATGGGGTTTCATCATGCTGCTCAGGCCGGTCTCGAACTCCTGACCTCCAGTGATCCACCTGCCCCAGCCTCCCAAAGTGTTGGGATTGCATGCGTGAGCCATCGTGCCCAGCCCAGAAGAACACATTTTATGGGGGCTTTGCTGGGTTAAAAGCTGTTCTCAGCTGGGCGCGGTGGCTCACGCCTGTAATCTCAGCACTTTGGGAGGCCAAGGCGGGTGGATCATGAAGTCAAGAGTTCGAGGCCAGTCTGGCCAACATAGTGAAACCCTGTCTCCACTAAAAATACAAAAAATTAGCCGGTTGTGGTGGCAGGCGCTTGTAGTCCCAGCTACTCGGGAGGCTGAGACAGGAGAATTGCTTGAACGCCGGAGGCAGAGGTTGTAGTGAGCAGAGATTGCTACTGCACTCCAGCCTGGGAAACAGAGTAAAACTTTGTCTCAAAAAAAAAAAAAAAAAAAAGCTGTTTTCTGGGCCCTGGTATGTACACAGACGGGGATGGTTTGGGAGCAGAGGCCCCTTGATAGCGCCTGAAGAACCTGGCTACGCTCTTCACGCAATCCAGCCGCCCCTGGGGCGACACACTGGGCAACCGCTCCACCTGGTGGACAATCGGGGAACTACCATGGGCCGGGGAGTATGGTGAGCAAAGGATGACAGAAGACGGAAGCAGGAGCATAATCACAGCAGGAGTTTAAAGGCGAAGGGGCTTTGAGGCCGTCTCGTTGGCAGAAGCCCCTCTTACAGCATCAGCCCTATGCCCCATCTGTTAGAAAGGTCTTACGTTTTTTGAAAATCTGCCTCCAACAGTCCCCCTCCCCTCTACTTCAAGGTTGCCAGGGCAACCTTTAAAATATTAGCTACAGCTGCAGCGTCCCTCCTAAACCTTCCCCTTTGCTGCAGCCTTCCAGAGTGTGACCTCAGCCTCCCACCTCCTGCATCTTTTTTTCACTTGGCGATCTTTTTTTAGACGGAACCTTGCTCTGTTGCCCAGGGTGGAATGCAAGGGCACGATCTCTGCTCACTGCAACCTCTGCCTCCTGGGTTCAAGCTATTTTCCTGTCTCAGCCTCCCGAGTAGCTGGGATTATAGGTGCCTGCCACCATGCCCGGCTAATTTTTGTATTTTTAGTAGAGATGGGGGTTTCACCATGCTGGCCAGGCTGGTCTCAAACTCCTGACCTCCAGTGATCCACCCGCCTCAGTCTCCCAAACTGCTGGGATTACAGGCGTGAGCCACCGCGCCCAGCCCAGAAAAGCACATTTTATGGGGGCTTTGCTGGGTCAAAAGCTGTTTCCTGGGCCGTGGTGTGTAAACAGATGGGGATAGGGTGGGAGCAGAGGCCCCTTGAAACCAGTCAGCGCCTGAAGAACCCGGCAAGTCTTCGCCCAATCCAGCAGCCCCTGGGGCGACGCACTGGGCAATAGCCCCACCTGGTGGACAACTGGGGAACTACCATGGGCCGGGGAGTATGGGCGAGCAAAGGATGACAGCCTTACGGAGAATCACAGCAGGGGTTACAAGCGAAGGGGCTTTGAAGTCGTCTCGCTGGCAGAAGCCCCTATTACAGCATCAGCTCTAGGCCCCAACTGCTAGAAAGGTGTTACGTTTTTGAAAATCTGCCTCCACCAGTTCCCCTACCCACTACTTCAAGGCTTGCCAGGGCAACCTTTAAAATATTTGCGTACAGCTGCCGCGTCCCTCCTAAACCTTCCCCTTTGCTGCAACCTTCCAGAGTGTGACTTTGACCTCTCACCTCCTGCATCTTTTTTTCACTTGGCTATCCTTTCTTTTTTTTTTTTTTTTTTTTTTTTTTTGAGACAGAATCTCACTCTATCACCAGGCACCAGGCTGGAGTAAGTGGCGCAACCTCGGCTCATTGCAACCTCCGCCTCCTGGGTTCAAGAGGCTCTCCTGCCTCAGCCTCCCGAGTAGCTGGGATTACAGGCGTGCGCCACCACGCCCAGCTGATTTTTGTATTTTTAGTAGAGATGGAGTTTCACCATGTTGGCCAGGCTGGTCTCGATTTCTTGACCTCGTGATCTGCCCGCCTTGGCCTCCCAAAGGGCTGGGATTACAGACGTGAGACACCGCGCCCAGCCTGGCTATCCTTTCTTTTTCATTCTATTTTATTATTATTATTTTGTAGACACGGGGTTTCTCCAGTCTGGTCTCGAATGGCTATCCTTTCTTAAATACATTAACTTCCAAGGAATCCCTTCCAATTCTATCCCCTCCCATACTAGCAGCAGTATTTTAAAAATACCTTTAGATCAGCAGGGCATGGTGGCTCACACCTGTAATCCCAGCACTTTGGGAGGCCGAGGCGGGTGGATCACCTGAGGTCAAGAGTTCAAGACCAGCATGACCAACATGGAGAAACCTCATCTCTTAAAAAAAAAAAAAAAGAAAAAGAAAAGAAAGAAAGAAAAAAAATACCTTTAGATCTCAGCCTCCCTGTTGCTCAGTGCTTGATATGTTAGGGAAGTCAATGGTCAGCCTGAGAGTTAATTCATGAGTAAAGAGCCTAGACTCTGAAATCAGATCCTTGTTCAACTCCAGGCTCTGACACTTACTAGCTAAATTACTTTGAGCAAGTTTGCCTTCCTGAGCCTCAGTTTCCTATCTATAAACTGGAGATAGAGGTGCTTACTACCTGGAGTTGTGGTGCATAAATATTAAATGAGACAGTGCAGGTAAAACACTTAGGGACAGCTCCCGCAACATCTTTCCGCTCCTAAGTGGCCATTACAGCCACATTCCTCTGAGTTTAAAGATTGTAGGGAATGCTTTGGGAAACAGAAAAGTGAAGGGGCCAAAGAAGGAGAAAGGGAGGCTTTCTAGAATTAGCCTTTCTCAAACGGCACAAATCCCAGGTGAAATCCAACAGACAGGTAACTTGTTCCCATCCCATTTATTTCTTCTTTTTCTTTCTTTTTTTTTTTTTTTAAACATAAACTCAAGATTTTATTGTCTTCCTAAAAGAAGACACTTAGAACTGGGTCACTTGGCCATTCTCTTCTTATCTCCTCCCAGTTCAGAATGCTTGCATCTCTTAATGGCCGGCATTCTCTTAGATCTGCAGTTCGGCTCAAGGCACTTAAGCCTTAGCGCAATCTTCTTTGCAGTTTCAGCTTTTTTCCAGAAAATCGGCTTAGTCTGCTCACCATAGCCACTCTGCTTCCTGTCATAACGCCGCTTTCCCTGGGCATACAGAGAATCCTTGCCCTTCTTGTACTGTGTCACTTTGTGGGGTTGGTGCTTGCCACCCTTCTTACAGAAAGTTCGGCGGCTTTTAGGAATGTTCACCATGTTTGCGGGAGTGTTATTGGCATGGAAAGAAAAAGCTCTTTTTTTTTTTTTGAGACAGAGTCTTGCTCTGTCACCCAGGATGGAGTACAGTGACACGATCTTGGCTCACTGCAATCTCTGCCTACTGGGTTCAAGCGACTCTCCTGCCTCAGCCTCCCAAGTAGCTGGGATTACAGGTGTGTGCTACCATGCCTGGCTAATTTTTGTATTTTTAGTAGAGACGAGCTTTCACCATGTTGGTCAGGCTGGTCTTGAACTCCTGACCTCGTGATCTGTCCACCTTGGCCTCCCAAAGTGCAGGGATTACAGGTGTGAGCCACTGCACCCGGCCCTCCAATCCCATTTCTATTGGTGTCTGTTGCCATCCCTAGAAAGGGGCAGGTCTTGACACCTCTTTGTAACTTGAGGATTTAAAATTTAAATATCTTTGAGGGCAAGATAAACACATCTACTGCTCAGCAGGGTAAGGGAAACTTGGCAGGGGCCCCAAAACTTTCCCCACCCCCAGCCCTCCCCAAACTTCCTCTTGTGGTTTTTCAAGAGTACAACCTGTTCTTCACAGCCTAGCCAATACCTGAGGCAGGGGGCCAGGGCATGCCAAAGGCCCTGCTGCACCCCACCCTACTAGCCAGTGAAGGAGGAAGGTGCGTGGGAGAGGAGCAGCCTGGAGGTTTACAGTTCTGAAGGTTCACATCCTGCTTACCTGTTTTCTCAGCACAGCCACCCTCTACCCAGTTTCCACCCTTGACTCCCAGCATCAATACCCATGCCCCCAACACACACCCCTTTCTCAAAGACAGATGCATGAAGGGCTTTGGCTGCAGGCAGAGAGGGATCGCCTCAAGGTCTCCCCAGATCTGTGGGGAGGGCCCCTGTAAGAAATTTAAAAGTGTTTCAGAAAGGAGGGAGAAAAGGGGCTGGCATGTATGGAAACCGTCCTGTGGCCTCGATTGCACCACCAGCATTATCCCAGCCTGTCTGGAGGGACGGGGCAGTATACACGGATGCAGCTTTGGAAGCAGGAGTTGTGGGAAAGAGAGGTGGGAGCATCTTAAGCTTGCACCCACTCCTTGGCCATCTTCCTTACTCAGCCGCCAAGCTGGAATGCACGTCTAGAATGTGAGCATCTCTGCTATCCTTAATTCCCAACAAAAGAGGTGTCCTGGTTTCCCATATCCACAGATTCTGGCACATCACATCCATGTTGAGAAGTTCTCTCTTGAATATAATCTTAGTTCATTCCTCCTGGTTTATTCACATTCCCCCTTTCCCTTTGAGTGAGACTTACACAGGGGAAAATATGCGTACACACACACACACTCACACACACACACACACACACACACACACACACACAGCCATCAGGAAGGGATACCAGCTCTGTGCAGTTCCCACAACCCTATTCCAGGCCCGCTGGGCTCACTGCAAACAGTACCAGCACCAAAGCTCAGCTAACAGATAGCTGTATCATCCAAGATACAGGACCACAGACTCCCTTTAGGAAACTCCTAAGTTCCTGGCTCAAGTGTACCTTTTATGTGATCAGTCGATGAGGCAGGCTAGCCTAATGGTTAAGAATAAAGCCTCCCAGTCAGGCTCACTCCTGTAATCCCAGCACTTTGGGAGGCCGAGGTGGGTGGATCACCTCAGGTCAGGAGTTCGAGACCAGCCTAGCCAACATGGTGAAACCCCATCTCTACTAAAAATACAAAAATCAGCCTGATGCAGTGGCATGTGCCTGTAGTCCCAGCTACTTGGGAGGCTGAGGTAGGAGAATCACTTGAACCCGGGAGGAGGAGGTTCAAGTGATTTTCGTACCTCAGGAGGTTCAAGGTTCCTCCCAAGAGGAGCAATCTCATCACTGCAACCTCCGCCTCCTGGATTAAAGCCATTCTCCTGCCTCAACCTCCCAAGTAGCTGGGATTACAGGCGCCTGCCACCACTCCCAGCTAATTTTTTCATATTTTTAGTAGAGACAGGGTCTCACCATGTTGGCCAGGCTTTGGCCAGGCTGGTCTCGAACTCCTGACCTCAGGTGATCCACCCACCTTGGCTTCCAAAAGTGCTGGGATTACAGGCATGAGCCACCGCACCCAGCCAATTTCTTGACTCTTACTACATGTCAGGCACTGTAACATGCCCTTTCTGTGTATCATCTCATCTTTCCCCCAGTTTTACAGAAGAGGAAACTGAGGCACACTGAGGATTAGGTCAAGTGTCCAAAGTCCCATAGCTGCCTAGTGTTAGGATCCAAGCCCAGCGTCTGCGTCCTTCCAGGTACCTTAAATGGGGACGAATACAGTGCAGCAAGAGGGGCTGACAAGCGAGGGAGAAAACCACTGGCAGCCATGGGCACCGCACACCCTGAGAGCGGGTCGGCAGGGCATAGACTAGGACTGGCATAGCATAGACTAGGACTCTGCTGGAATTATCAGAGACGCTTTGCATTTTAAGTTCCAGGGGGAAGAAACTCTGATTTGTTTACCATGACATCCCCAACAGCTGTGGGAATAGCCTGTGCAGACCGAGCATGGCCACAGCAAACAGGTGCTGAATGAATCCACAAGTTGGTGTGTCAGTCATTTCCCAAAGGAGCCCCGGAATTGAACAGATGGAAGAATCTGTGAGGAAGGAACGGGAGATCCACTTCTCCAACCATGTCTGGTCCCAAAGAGAAATGAGGTGGTGGGCAGAGGGCAAGGACTTGTCAGAGTAAATAGTCTCAGAGTCCAGGGATGGGGAGGAGGTACCCAGGATTGTGTGGACTGTCACGTCACCCCCAGGCAGACCCCCTCCCAGCTGCACCCAGAAGGGAATTCCTGGGTTCTTGGGACCTAGCCCAGAAAAGTGTCTTTTTCTGGGATTCATCCTGTTCATTCCCTTCATGCTTAGTCAGTGGATTAAAGAGAACAGGAATTGTTTCTGGGTCGCCACTTTATCCAAATGTCCAACACCACAGCTTGGGTTCAGTCCAGCTCTGTGGAATAAGTGCCCCCAAAGACTTCCATGCTTTTCATCCTTCTGAATCCAACTCAAATGTCCTTTTCTCTCTAAAGCCTCTCCAGCCACCCCAGCCAGTGTACTTGGCACCTTATGTCTGTTGTTCTGTGATCCATATTAGCTGTGGATCAATAACCTTATTGTATCCTCAGTATCCCACATAATGCCAGGCACATAGTAGGTCAATCAACGCAAATTAATAGCTTAAGGCTCCCTTAGTCACAGCAACCAATTTCTTCAGTTATTTCAATTGTTGACACTTCAAGAAACACAGAGGAGGCTAAGACCATCACCTATGTACCAATCAGACACCACTGAAGGGTCCCTCCCTCCAGTCTCATCCCGGTGCACTGGCCAGAGCACCCACAGACTCCCCCTTCCACACTGGTCTGCCCTCCTACTGGCGTCCCACCCTATCTTTGAGGTATGAGAAGAGCAGCAGCCGGGTAAAGCCAGGGGCTTCCAAATCAGCTGGAGGGGGCTGTGCGGCCTTTGGGGGTTTCCCTGCCGCCTTCCACTCCGTGCAGAACACCTCACTCTGTGGGAAAGTGAGCCAAACTTTGGGCGTCAACTGGGAGGGGATGAGGATGCGGCGAACCCATAACCCAGCCAGCTCCAATCCCCAACGCATTGTCTCCAGCCTGAGCTGACATCCCATCTACCCCGGTTTCTCCAGCCCCCAAGCCTACCTCCTAGGCAGGTGAGCTCTCCGGAGCACCGATAGGGGCCGCAGACGCTCTCTCCCGCCGCCTCTGGCGCCTGCCTTGGGGAGTGGGGTTGTCACAACCACCCGCCGCTAGGAGGTTATTGCATCTCTCCCACAGGCGTCCGAACAGAGCCTGTCTCCACTCCTGCACGGGCGACTGGTTTACGCAAAGTCCGCGCCTCGCGGCCAATCCCGAGCTGGGCAGGAAGTGGGGCAGAGGGGGCGGAGGACACAAAGGGGCTGGTGCTCAGCTCAGCCAAGGTTCGGTCCCCGGCCCGCCCCACCCCACCCCCCGCCGCGTACCCACGGCGAGGCCAGGAGGCTCATCCGGCGCCGCACACCCCGGCCCGCAGCCCCGGCCCCACGCGGCCTAGGTAAGGGGGCGGGGCGCCACGGAGGCTCAGGTGTGGGTGGTGGGGCCGGCTCAGCGCAAGTTGCCAGACGGCTGCCTTCAGGCGTTCGGAACTCCATGTGCTGTCCAGGAAGTAAACAACATCCTGAGGCGCAATTTTTTTCTTTTTTTTTTTTGAGAAGGAGTCTCGCTCTGTCGCCCAGGCTGAAGTGCAGTGGCGCAATCTCGGTTCATTGCAACCTCTGCCTCCGCCTCCTGGGTTCAAGCGATTCTCCTGCCTCAGCCTCCCGAGTAGCTAGGACTACAGATGCCCACCACCACGCCCGGCTAATTTTTGTATTTTTAGTAGAGACAGGGTTTCACCGTGTTGGCCAGGCTGGTCTCGAACTCCTGATCTTGTGATCTACCCGCCTGCCTCGGCCTCTCAAAGTATTGGGATTACAGGCGTGAGCCACGGCGCCCGGCCTCTTTTTCTTTCTTTCTTTCTTTTTTTTTTGAGACAGAGTTTCGCTCTTGTTACCCAGGCTGTAGTGCAATGGCGCAATCTCGGCTCACCGCAACCTCCGCCTCCTGAGTTCAAGCAATTCTCCTGCCTCAGCCTCCCGAGTAGCTGGGACTACAGGCACGTGCCACCATGCCCAGCTAATTTTTGTATTTTTAGTAGAGACGGGGTTTCACCGTGTTGGCCAGGCTGGTCTCGAACTCCTCATCTTGTGATCTACCCGCCTGCCTCGGCCTCTCAAAGTGTTGGGATTACAGGCGTGAGCCACGGCGCCCGGCCTCTTTTTCTTTCTTTCTTTCTTTTTTGACACGGAGTTTCGCTCTTGTTACCCAGGCTGGAGTGCAATGGCACAATCTCGGCTCACCGCAACCTCCGCCTCCTGGGTTCAAGCAATTCTCCTGCCTCAGCCTCCCGAGTAGCTGGGACTACA
>PVKV010042167.1:0-10907 GCA_004027835.1 Alouatta palliata
GGTCTTAGAAGAAGTGGCCTTTATTTAAATTCCAGTTTGGGTCCAGGTAGTTATTTTTTCTCTGCAAATAATGACTCCATTCTTATATCTACATTCTTTCTAGATATAGCCTGTGTCATATTTTCTCTAAGCTAGAATCTTATGTCTCAGAGCTTCATATACTTATTTTTAAGCATTCTCATGCCTCATTCAGTTACTCACATACCTTGGCAAATGTCTGTAAACATACTATCTTCATTCTAGATGCTTGGAATGGGCCTGACAAACAACAGACTTAGAACACATTATTGACTTTTGTATATACTACAGATTCTTTATAAGGTCTCTAATTTCAAGGGACATGAAATCCAGTTGTAGAGACAAAATAATGATGATTAACGAATAAAGAACAAGAATGAGAATGTGTGGTACATATCATAAGTGCTACAGGAATTTTGAGAAAGGAAATATTTCTGACAATTAATAGTCAACAAAGATTCTCTTGAAGACTTACACTGTATGTAAATAGGCAGAAAGGGAGTATGTTCCAGGAAAAAGAAATACATTTGGGAGGCTCTGGCCTACAGTACAATCGTTCCGATGGTTTCGACTTCAACTCTCAAATATATCCTTTCTTCCTAAGCTGTTTTTGAAAAGTTAATGAACATTTCTGAGCCAATAGTATTCTTACTTCTAGAATTAAGACAAAATACCTGTGGTGCTTGGCAACAGTAAGCAATTAATACAAATTTACTGTCTCCTCTTTCCAAAAAAACATGAATAGAAGTATAGTCGAAAATTAGAAACATTTGTTATTTTATGAATTTGGGATAAGAAACATGTTTGTTTAGAGTTCATTGCAATCATGAATCCCATACATATAACAGGTAACACAGTAACAAAACTGAGAGCTTTTCAAAATTCTAAACACCTTAGATATTTATACTCAAATGAAATGACATATGGCAGGATAGCTTCTCTTGCCCATTTGCTCCTTGTTACTCATGGCATCCTCATTACTTATGGGGAAGAGACTTGTTGGCATAATAAAGTTATCAAACTCTTGCTGTGAAAAGCAATTGATCCTAAAAAGTAGATACTCCATTCAGAAAAATTTGACAAATCATACTATACAGAAGTTGACAGGAAGGTCAGACAAACTGCAGGGAAGAAAGGCAAGAAATAAAGAAGGGAGAAAATTCGCAGTGAAAAGATCTCAGTCTGATGAGAAGGTCATCTGAAAGCTGAATAAAGATAGCCTGCCCCCTCCAGAGACTACCAGTGGAATATTTTCCTAGCTGCCAAGTATAATATTGGGTCACCAGTGGTGGACGATTGTATTTGTGACCTTTCCAACTGTTACTGAGATTGAAGGCAGGGTTTTCTGAAAACCCAACTGAAGGTTAAATGGAAGTAATAAGGATTACCCAGTTTCGGATTCCCATGCTCCTGATGGCCCTCTTCACCCTTCCATCTCCTAGTCACAGCATCAGTGATTTCTGCCTTTTAAGGAAAAAGAAAAAAAAAAAAAAACTACACTGTCAAAAGTTCAATGTTTAAACAAAACCTGTGTAGACAATGAACACTAAGTTTCAGCTGGGCAATATGGCTTTCACAGGACATGGAGTGTGGCTCCTTTAGCCTGGTCTATCTTTCTCTGTGGCCTGAACACAGCAATTTTGTCATGCTTTTTTGAATGAACTTTGCATCTGAGAGTTTCCATTGTTTTCCCACATTTTGCAGGGAGAAATGCCCAGGAGTACAATTCTTGAGCCATATGATAGTTGCATGTCTAGTTGTTGTTATTGTTTTTAACCTGCTGATCTGTTGTCAAGATTGGCTATAACATTTTACAGTCCAACCAGCAATGTATGAGTGTGATCCACGTTCTCTGCATCCTTACTAGCATTTGGTTCTAGCTGTGTTTTATTTTAGCCATTCAGTTAGGTAGGATCTCATTCTTTTTTGTAGATGAGTAGTACTCCATTGTATATATGTGCCATATTTTCTTTTTCCCATTCATCTGTTGATGGACACTTAGGTTGCTTCCAAATTTTGGCTATTGTAAACAGTGCTACACAAACGTGGGAGTGCAAATATCCCTTTGATATGCGGACTTCCTTTATTTTGGGTGTATACCCATCAGGAAGACTGTTGAATCCTACAGCAGCTCTATTTTTAGTTTTTTGAAGGATCTCCAAACTATTCCCTATAATGGTTGTATTAATTTACATTCCCACCAACAGTGTATGAGAGTTGTGTTTTCTCCACATCCTCGCAAGCATTTGTTATTGCCTGTCTTTTGTGTATAAATCATTTTAACTGGGGTGAGATAATGTCTCATTACAAATTTGATTTGCATTTCTCTGATGATCAGTGATGTTGAACACCTTTTCACATGTCTGTTTGCCATTTGTATGTCTTTTTGGGGGAAACATCTATTCAACTCCTTTGCCCATTTTTATTGGATTATGAGAACTTTTTTTTCCCTATAGAGTTGTTTGAGCCCCTTTTATATTCTAATTATTAATCCCGTGTCAGGTGAATAGTTTCCAAATATTTTCTCCCATTCTTCACTTTGTTGATTGTTTGCTTAGCTGTGCAGAAGCTTTTTAACTAGATGTAATCCTATTTGTCTATTTTTGCTTTGGTTGTCTGTGCTTGCACAGTATTACTCAAGAAATTTTGCCCAGACCAACGTCCTGAAGAGATTTCTCTGATGTTTTCTTGTAGTAGTTTCATAGTTAAAGTTCTTAGATTTAAGTCTTTGATTTGATTTTTGTATCAGGGTAATACTGGGCTCACAGAATGAGTTTGGAAGCATTCCCTTCTTCTCTATTTTTCAGAATAGTTTCAGCAGGATTGGTATTAGTTCTTCTTTAGATGGTTGGTAAAATTCAGCAGTGAAGCCATCAGGTCCTGGGCTTTTATTTACTAGAAGACTCATTACTTGTTATTGGTGTGTTCAGATTTTGTATTTATTTCTTAGTCAATCTTAGTAGGTTGTATACATCTAGGAATTTGCCAATTTATTCTAGATTTTCCAATTTATTGGCATGTAGTTGCTCATAGTAGCCACTAAAAATCTTTTGAGTTTCTTCAATATCAGTTGCAATGTTTTCTTTTTCATTTCTGATTTTATTTATTTGGATCTTCTCTCTTTTTTTCTTAGTCTGGCTAAAGGTTTGTCAATTTTGTTTATCTTTTCAAACAACTAGCTTTTTGTTTTCATTGATATTTTGTTTTTTATTTCAATTTTATTTATTTTTGCTCTGATCTTTATTTTTTCTTTCCTTATTAATTTGGGATTTGGTTTGCTCTTGCTTTTCTAGTTCTTTTAGTTGAATTATTACATTGTTTATTTGAGCTTTCCCCTCTTTTTGATGTAGGCACTGATAGTGATAAATTTCCTTCTTAGTACTGCTTTTGCAGTATCCCTTACGTTTTGGTATGTTGTGTTTGCATTATTATTTGTCAGAAAAAAATCGTCAATTTCTTTCTTAATTTTTTCTTTGGCCCACTGGTCATTCTGGAGCATATTGCTTAATTTTCACATATTTGTATAGTTTCTAAAATTCATTTTGCCATTAAATTTCTAGCTTTATCTATTGTGATCAGAGAAGATGCTTAATATTATTTCAAATATTTTTCTATTCTAAGATTTGTTTCATGACCTAACATTTGCTCTATCCTGGAGAATGACCCATGTGTAGAGGAAAATAATGTGTATTCTGCAGCTGTTGGATGAAATGTTCTGTAAATATTTGTTAGATCTATTTGGTTTATAGTACAGATTAAGTCTTATTTTTCTTTGTTGATTTTCTATCTGGAAGACCTGTCCTATATGAAAGTGTGGTGTTACAGTCTTCAGCTATTATTATATTGAGGCCTGTATCTCTCTATAGCTCTAATAATATTTCCTTTATATATCTGGGTGTTTCAGTGTTGGGTGCATATATATTTAAAATTGCTATATTCTCTTCCTGAATTGAACCTTTTGTGATTATGTAGTATTCTTCTGTGTCTCTTCTTAGAGTTTTTGTCTTAAAATGCATTTTGTCTAATGTAAGTATGGTGACCCATGCTCTTTTTTGTTTTCTGTTGACATGAAATATCTTTTTCTCTCCCTTTCTTTTCAGTCTATATGTATACTTATTTTCAGTCTATATGTATACAAGACTTATTGTTCTGTTGCCTGCAAGAAACATATTTAACCTATAAGTTCTTTTCTTTTCATTTATTCAGCTGGCCGATGCCTTTTGATTGGAAAATTTAGTTCATTTACATTGAATGTTGTTATTAATAAGGAGGACTTAAGTCTGTCATTTTGTTATTTGATTTCTGGTTGTTTTGTAGTCTTCCTTCTTTCGTTTATTTCTGCCTTCCTCTAGTGAAGATAATTTTCTCTAGTGATATGATTTAGTTTCTTGCTTTTTGTTTGTCATGTATCCATTGTATGTTTTTTTAGTTTGAGGTTACCATGAGGCTTGCAAATACTATCTTATAACCCTCTGTTTTAACCTGATAACAACTTAACACTATTTTCATAAACAAAAAAACAAGCACAAAGAAAACTAATAAAAATTAACCCTAACTTCTTCCTTCTCTTTTTAACGTTTTGTTGTTTCTATTTATATGTTATTGTGCTGACTGTGTCTTGAAAAGTGCTGTAATTATTATTTTTGATTGGTTCATAGTTTGACCTTTCTACTTAGGATAAGAGTAGTTTCCACATCACAGTTACAGTGTTATAGTATTCTGTGTTTTCATGTATACACTTACTATTACCAGTAAGTTTTGTACCTTCAGGTGATTGTTTGTTTTTCATTAATATCCTTTTCCTTTCTGGTTGAAATACTTCCTCTAGTATTTCTTGTAGGATGGCTCTGGTATTTTCAAAGTCCCTCAGCTTTTGTTTTTCTGAGGTTTTTATTTCTCTTTCATGTTTGAATGACATTTTTATGAGATTTACTGCTCTAGGGTAAAAGTTTTTTTTTTTTTTTTTTAAACCAGATTTACTACTTTATGGTAAAAGGTTTATTTACCAGATTTACTATACTAGGGTAAAAGGTTTTTTTCTTTGACACTTTAAATATGTCATGCCCTTATCTCCTGGACTGTAAGTTTTCCACTGAAAAGTCTGTCAGACATATTGGTGATCCATTGTATGTTATTTGTTTCTTTCCTTTTGCTATTTTAGGATCATTTCTTTATCTTGACCTTTGGAAGTGTGATCACCAAATACCTTGATATAGTCTTCTTTGGGTTAAATCTTGGTGTTCTATAACCTTGTACTTGGTTATAAAATATTTCTCTAGGTTTGGAAAGTTCTCTGTTAGTATTCCTGTGAATAAACTTTCTACTCCTTTCTCTTTCTATAAATACTAATAAATTTATCTCTTTATTTATTCTAAATATTTATCTCTTTAGAGAAATAGATAAATATTATCTATAATTATCTCTTTAGATAAATAGATAAAAATATGTTTATCTTTATCTATATTATCTATAATTTATCTATATATCTCTTTAGATAAATAGATAATAGAAATTTGTTATCTGTTTATCTAAAGAGATAATTATATAGAAATACTATCTATTTATCTATAGATAAATCTTTTTCTATAAATAAATAATAAAGTTTCTACTCCTTTCTCTTTCTCCTCTTTAAGGCCAATAACTCTTAGATTTGCCTTTTTACAGTTAGTTTCTAGATCCTGTAGGTGTGTATTATTGTTTTTGATTGTTTTTTCTTTGGTCTCCTCTGATTATGTATTTTCAAATAGTGTGTCTTTTGTCTCACTAATTCTTTGTTCTGCTTGATCTATTCCACTGTTAAAGAACTCTGATGCATTCTTCAATATACTAACTGTATTTTTCAGCTCAAGAATCTCTGCTTGATTCTTTTAAATTATTTAAATCTCTTTGTTAAGTTTGATATAATTTTGAATTTCTTCTCTGTGTTATCTTGATTTTCTTTGAGTTTTCTCAGCACAGTTATTTTAAAATCTCTGTCTGAAAGGTCACATATCTCTATTTCTCTAGTTGTAATTCCTGGTGACTTATTTCATTCATTTGTGATGTCATGTTTTTCTGGATGGTGCTGATGTTAGTAGATGGTCTTCAGTGTCTGGGCACTGAAGAATTATTTATTGCAGTATTTATTGACTGGGCTTATTTTTAGCAATCCTCCCTGGAAATGATTTCCAGTTATTTGAAAGCAATTGAGTGTTGTGATCCAAGTTGTTTCCGGTTAGAGGGCACCCAAATCCCAGACTTGTACCACTTTGATGATCTTGGATAGGATTCAGGAGAATTCTCTGGATTACCAAGCACAGACTCTTCTCTTCTCTTAATTTCTCCCAAACATACAGAATCTCTCTCTGTTCTGAGCCACCTAAAACTGGAGGTGGAGTGACACAAGCACCCCTGTGGACATCACCACTATGACTGCACTGGGTCAAACCTAAAGGCAGCATAACACTGGGTGTCACCCAAGGCCTGCTGTAACCACTCCCTGACTACTTCCCATGTTCACTCCAGGCCCTGGGCTTGTACAGCCAGGCTTGTATCCTTCTCTTTAGGGCAGCGAGGTCCCCCAAGCCTCAAATGGGTCCAGAAGTGCTATTCAAGAGTCAAGGACTAAAGTCAAAAACTTTAGAAGTCTACCGAGTATTCTATTACATTGCAGCTGAGCTAGCACTCAAATCCCAAGATGCAGTCCTACCCACTCTTCTGTTTCCTTTTCAAAGGTAGAATAGCTTTACCCTGTAGCCACAGCCAGACCTGGTAATGAGGAGTGCTGTCAGACTACCACTGATGTTCCCTTAAGAACCAAGAACTCATAAGTCAGCTTGTGATGAATGTTGTCTGGTCTGGAACTCACCCTTCAGGGCAATGGGCTCCCCTCTGGCCCAAGGAAGGTCCAGAAATGCTGTCCAGGAGTCAAGTTTTGAAATTAGGACCCCAAGAGCCTGCTTGCTGCTCTACCCCACTGTGGAGATGTTGATACCTAAGGTGTAACATTAAGTCCACTTTACTTTTCCCTCTGCTTTGTTCTAGCAGACGGAGTTTAGTTTTATAGCCACCATTGCTAGTAATGTGATGAGTTTCACCTGAAGCCAGCAAGTCTCAGAGGCCCTCAACATAGTACCTGGGTATTGCTGCTGGTTATTCAGGGCCAAAGGCTCTTCAGTTAACAGGTGATGCATGGCAGGTCTGAGTCCTTCCCTTCAAAGCAGCAGGTTCCTTTCTGGTCCAGCATGTGTCTATAAATGTTGTCTAGGAACTAGGACCAGGAACAGGGGCCTCATTGCTCTGACTGGTGCTATAGTCTGCTGTGGCTGAAAGCTGATATCCAAGATGCAAGACAAAGTCTTCCCCATTCTTCCCTATTCTCTCTTCAAGTGGAGAAAAGGATTCTCTTTTGGAGCTGTGAGCTGTGCAGCCTGAGGTTAGTGGAGAGGTGCAGCCCTCCCTTGGCTGCCCAGCTGGTATCACAGCATCTCATGTTCCTCCCCAGTCTACTGTCTCTGGACATATTTCAGCCCTAGGACTTGTCTAAGGGTTGCAGTCCTTGTAGCCTAGACTGGTTTTCAAGTTTACTTAGAGACCAAGAGCACTTTGGCTCTCAGTGGCAAGGTTTGCAGGGCACTCAAGTTTGAACAGCTGGGACCATGAATTCCCTCTGGTCAGGGCTAGTTTAAATGCTCTCTCTGTGGGTGGGCATTAGTTTGGTCTGGCTTTTCTTCCTGCTCTAACAGTGCAGCACTAAATTTAATTCTTCACAGTTGCTGCATTCTCCCTTCACCAGGGCCCAGAGATGCTCTCTGCACTATGCTGCTGCCTGTGGTGTGGGAGGGGTGGCATCAGCAACTCAGCACTGTTTTTTTTTTTTTTATGTCTCTTCAGTCTGTCTCTTCGGTAACTTTTTTCAGTGATGTGAAGTTAAAACCAGGTACTGTGAGTGCTCACCTGATTTTTGGTTCTTATGAAGGCATTTTTTTTTTTTCTGTGTAGATAGTTGTTAACTTGATGTTCTTATGCAAGGGGGAGGGATGATCAGTGGAGCTTTCTATTCCACCGTCTTGCCCCACTTCCTCTCCACAAGACTTAATTATATTGTTCTTTAAAATACTTGACTCAAGATGGCCGATTAGGAGCAGCTCAGGATTTCAGCTCCCAGTGAAAGCGTGGAGGGTGAGTGGATGCCGCATTTCCAGAGGGATTTTTATTGCTTACAGACCAGGAGATTCCGAGGTGGAGGAGCCCCAAGGGTCGCCAGCATGGCTGGTTTGGCCAGCGGGGCTGTTTTCACCAGCACGGCTGTTTTGGCTGGCGTGGCTGTTTTGCCGGTGGCCCGGTGTGGCAGGCTCCGTTCAAAATACACGGATCTGGGCACTGTTTTAGCTGGTGATTGGAGCACCCGGAAGGCAGACTCACCCCATTCATCTGATTAAGAAGGAGACTGAAACAGGGAGCCAGGCCAGGAGATTCCCAGGCAAAAAAGCTCCACGAATCTCAGCACCACTGTTTCAGCCAGCGCAGTGGGTCGCTGCATGGAAATCACACAGATTCCAGCACCTTTTCAACAGGTGACTGGAACACCTCGGAAACAGTCGACCGTTCAACTAAAAAAAAAAAAAGGCTCTGGGGCTGGGAGCCAGGTGATCAGGCTCAGCTGGTCCCACCCCTACAAAAAAACAGCAATCAGAAACCCTCTGGACTGAGAGTTTCACAGCAAGGACAGCTGAACCCAGGACACTACAGCTCTGTTGGGTAGGGGTGTCCACCATTACCAAGGCACTCCACCACTACAGAGGTAGTCCGACACTGCTGAGGCAGCCCACCATTGCCGAGGAATCCCGCAATTACAGAGAGAGTCCACCACTACAGAGGTGGGCCGCCATTGCGAAGGCAACTCTAACTATACCCGTATAAACAGGACTGCAGGGAAGTTCGCATGGCAGCTGGGCAGAGCCCACAGCAGCTCCACAAAGCCTCTGCAGGCAGACAGTGACTAGGCTGCCTCCTCGCTGGGCAAGGCAGTCCTGAAAAAATGCAGCAGCACAACAGAAACTCATGAATAAAGCCCTAACTCCCCAGGACAGAGCACCTGGGAAAAAAAAGGGGGGGGCGGTTTATGAGTTCTCCTGCACCAGACTTAAACGTACCTGCCCAGCAGCTCTGAATGAACAATGGAGCTCACAGCTCAACACTTGAGCTCCTATGAAGGACAGACTGTCTCCTCAAGCAGCTTCCTGATCCCTGTATATCCAAAGAGTCACCTCATAAAGGAGAACTCAGACTGACATCTGGCGGGTATCCTTCTGGGACAAAGATAACAGAAGAAGAAACTGGCAGCAAACCTTACTCTTCTGCAGCCACTGCAGGTGATCCCCAGGCAAGCAGGGCCTGGCATTGACCTCAGCAGTTCTACAGCAGAGGGACCAGACTGTTAGAAGGAAAACTAAGAAACAGAAAGAAATAACTTCATCATCAACAAACTGGACATCCACTGAGAGACCCAATCTGAAAGTCAACAACTACGAAGATGACAGGTGGATAAATCCACAAAGTTGGGAAGAAACCAGTGCAAAAAGGATGAAAACACTTGAAACCAGAATGCCTCTCCTCACACAAGGGATCACAGCTCCTCACCAGCAAGGGAACAAGGCTGGATAGAGAATGAGTGTGATGAATTGACAGGATCAGGCTTCAGAAGGTGGGTAATAAGAAACTTCTGTGAGCTAAAAGAACATGTTCTAACCCAATGCAAAGAGAATAAACAACTTAGAGAGGAACATAAGTGAATTGATGGAGCTGAAAATCAAAACACGAGACTTCATGAAGTATACACAAGTTTCAACAGCCAAACTGACCAAGCAGAAGAAAGGATATCAGAGGTCGAAGATCAATTCAACGAAATAAAACAAGAAGGCAAGAGTAGAGAAAAAAGGGTAAAAAGGAATGAACAAAGTCTCCAAGAAATGTGGGACTATGTGAAAAGACCTAATCTACATTTGATAGGTGTACCTGAATATGATGAAGAGAATGAATCCAAGCTGGAAAATACTCTTCAGGATATTATCCAGGAAAACTTTCCCAACCTAGCAAAGCAGGCCAATATTCAAGTCCAGGAAATACAGAGAACACCACAAAGATATTCCTTGAGAAGAGCAACCCCAAGGCACATGATCGTCAGATTCACCAGGGTTGAAATGAAGGAGAAAATGCTAAATGCAGCAGGAGAGAAAGGTCGGGTTACCCACAAAGGGAAGCCCATCAGACTCACAGCAGATCTCTCAGCAGAAACCCTACAAGTCAGAAGAGAACGGGGGCCAATATTCAACATCCTTAAAGAAAAGAACTTTCAACCCAGAATTTCATATCCAGCCAAACTAAGCTTCATAAGTGAAGGAAAAATAAAATCCTTTGCAAACAAGCAAGTGCTCAGAGATTTCATCACCACCAGGCCTACTTTACAAGAGCTCCTGAAAGAGGCACTAAACATAGAAAGGAACAACCAGTACCAGCCACTCCAAAAACATACCAAATGGTAAAGAGCATCAACACAATAAAGAAACTGCATCAACTAATGGGCAAAGCAGCCAGCTAGCATCAAAATGGCAGGATCAAATTCACACATAACAATATTAACCCTAAATGTCAATGGGCTAAATGCCCCAATCAAAAGACACAGACTGGAAAATTGGATAAAAAGCCAAAACCCATTGGTGTGCTGTATCCAGGAAACCTACCTCACATGCAAGGATACACAAAGGCTAAAAATAAAGGGATGGAGGAAGATTTACTAAGCAAATGGAGAGCAAAAAAAAAAAAAAAAAAAAAAAAAAAAAAAAAAAAAAAAAAAAAAAAAAAAAAAAAAAAAAAAAAAAAAAAAAAAAAAAAAAAAAAAAAAAAAAAAA
>PVKV010042168.1:0-10906 GCA_004027835.1 Alouatta palliata
CACAAGAACAGAAAATCAAACACCGCATATTCTCACTCATAGGCGGGCGTTGAACAATGCGAACACATGGACACAGGGAGGGGAGCATCTCACACTGGGGTCTGTAGGGGGGGGAAGGGGAGGGACAGTGGGGGTGGGGAGTTGGGGAGGGATAGCATGGGGAGAAATGCCAGATATAGGTGATGGGGAGGAAGGCAGCAAATCACACTGCCATGTGTGTACCTATGCAACAATCTTGCATGTTCTTCACATGTACCCCCAAACCTAAAATGCAATAAAAAAAATAAAAAAGTAAAAAATATAAAAAAAGCACTATTGATCTGTTGCCTAAAAGAAACACACTAAACATGTAAATAAACACACACACACACACACACACACACAGAGATTAAAAATGGATAATTTTTTTGTCAAAAAAACAAAAAAAGTAGTAGCTATGCTCATATTAGATAGAAATAGATTTCTAGATAAAACCTATACGAAGACACAAATAAAGGCACTATATAATAATAAACGAGTCAATTCAGCAAGAGTTTATAACAATTGTAAATATACGTGCACCCAACACTGTGGCTCCCAGATATATAAACCAAACATTATTAGAAATAAAGAGAGAGCTAGGCCCCAATACAATAACAGCTGGATACTTCAACAACCCACCTTCAGCACTGGACACATCTTCCAAAGTTAACAAAGAAACATCAGAATTAATCTGCACTACAGACCAAGTAGATCTAATAGATATTTACAGAACTTTTTATTTAACAGCTGCAGAATATACATTCTTGTCTTTAGCACATAGATCATTTTCAAAGATACACCATGCATTAGGTCACAAAACAATTCTTAAAATACTCCAAAAAATAATTGAAATAATATAAAGCATCTTCTCTCACCACAATAGAATAAAACTAGAAGTAAATAACAAGAAGAATTTTGGAAACTACAAATACATTGAAATTGAATAAGATACTCCTGAATGAGCAGTGGGTCAATGAAGAAATTAATAAGAAAATTGAAATTATTCTTGAAAAAATGATAATGAAAACACAACATACCAAAACTTATGGTATAAAGCAAAAACAGCACTAAGAGAAAAGTTTATAGTTATAAATGCCTACATCAGAAAAGAGAAAGAATTCAAATAAACAATCTAATGATTATCTTTAAAAACTAGAAAAGGAAAAGCAAACCAAGTAAAAATTTAGTAGAAGAAAAATAATAAGATCAGAGCAGAAATAAATAAAATTGAAATAAAAATATCAATGGGACTGGAAGTGGTCAAGATGGCCAATTAAAAGCAGTTGTGGTCTGCAGCACTCATGGAAAGGAAGGAAAAGGGCAAGTGAATACAGTATCTTTAACTGCAATATCCACGTACTCCCCTTGGGACTGATCGGGGAAATAACCAGACCCATGGAGAATGAAGAAAAACAACGTGGGGCGATGGCTCATCTGGGAGCGATCTGAAGCTGAGGGATCTCCCACCCCCAGCCAAGGGATGCAATGAGTGTTTGTGTGACCCTGGAGAACCACACTTCTTTCACAGATCTTTGCAACCCACGAATCAGGGAAACTCTTTGTGAGCCCATGCTACCAAGGACTTGGGTCTGACACACAAAGCTGTGTCTCCACACACAGAGATCCAGGAGTTTTATATGCTCCTGACCTGAGATCCCCAAAGAAATATGTCTGCAACTCAAGAAAGGTGGGATGTCTTTGCTTACCCCTAAGGAAAGGGGCTGAATTTAGGGAGCCAAGTAGCATCATTCTGTGGACCCCAATTTCATGACATCTCCCAAGATAAGGCCCACTGGCTTGAAACTCCAGCTAGACACTGGCAACAGTGTGATGCCTGCCTGAGATGGGAGGGAGCCCCAAGGGGAAAGGGGAGGGCTGCCATCTTTGCTGTTTTATCAACTCAGTCACTTCATCCTGCAGGTTTTGGAAAGTCATAGAGTGGGTCCTCCCAGCTGGAACTTCCAGCCACCCTCGCTTGTTTTTTTACAGCAGAAAGAGCTCTAACTTCTCCCTGAGATGAAGTGCCTGGGATAAGGGGCAGGCTACCAGCTTCACTATTTGGGCTTCTCAGCTGGTCCAGCCTGTGAGTCCTGGAGAGCCCAAACCAATCAGGGGCTGAAGAGATCCACAACACAGCACAACTGCTCTAACAGAAAGCAGCCAGACTGATTTTAAGCAGGTTCCTGATTTTATTACTCCTGACAGATTGACACCTCCCAAGTGGGGTCTCTGGCTACCTCCTACAGTTGTATTTGGGTGAGTAACAGGTCAGTACACCCCAGGAGAAAAGGCTGGCTGCTATCTTCGCTGTTTTGCAACCTTCAGTGGTGATACCTGCAGTTACGGGAAAAAAAAGGAGGCAGCTAGGGACTGAAGCAACCCCCAGCAAACCACAATAGCCTTACGGAAGGGTGGTCCGGAACTGTTCAAAGGAAAACAAACAAAAACAACAACAAAAAAAAAACATGAAAACTCATTCAAAGGCAAACAACCTCAAAGATCAAAGGTAAATAAGCCCACAAAGATGAGAAAGAATTCAAAAACACTGAAAACTCAAAAAGCCAGAATGCCCCTTTTTTCTCCAAATGACCACAGCACCTCTTCAACAAGGGTTCAGAACTGGGTTGAGAATGACATGGCTGAAATGACGTAAGTAGGCTTCAGGATGGGAATAAAAACAAACTTCACTGCGCTAAAGGAGCATGCTGAGCTGACAGGCAAAATAGCCTGTTAAGAGATGAACATAACCAACTTAATAGAGCTGAAAAAAAAAAAAGCTACAAAAACTTCACAATGCAATCACAAGTATTATTAGCAGAATAGACTGAGTGGAGAAAAGAATCTCAGAGCTTGAAACTTTCTGAAATAAGGCATACAAAAATACAGAAAAAAGAATGAAAAGAAATGAACAAAAGCTCTGAGATATACATGATTATGTAAAGTGACCAAATCTGCAACTGATTGGGGTACCTGAAAGAGATAGGAAAAATAGAATCAAGTTGAAAAATGTACTTCAGTATATGACCCAGGAGAAATTCCCCAACCTAGCTATAGAGGCTGACATTCAAATTCAGAAAATGCAGAGAATCCACTTCTCTTACTCCACGAGAAGATCATCCCCAAGACACATAATCATCGGATTCTCCAGGTTCAAAATTAAAGAAAAATATTTTAAGGGAGACAGAGAGAAAAGCCAGGTCACCTACAAAGGGAAGCTCATCAGACTAACAGCAGACCTTTCAGTGGAAACCCTACAAGCCAGAGAAGACTGGGGGATGATATTTAACCTCCTTAAAAGAAACTTCTTTTCTTCTTAAAAGAAAAGCATTTTTCAACACAGAATTTCATATCTGGCCAAACTAAGCTTCATAAATGAAGGAGAAATAAGATGCTTTTCTTTTTTTTTTTTCATAGATGCTTTTCATAGAAACAAATGCTGAGGAAATTTATTACCACCAGACCTGTCTTATAAGAGCTTCTGAAGGAAGAACTAAACATTAAAAGAAAAAAACTGTTCTCAGCCACTACAAAAACACAAGAAGTATACACAGACCAGTGAGACTATGAAACAACCACATAAACAGGTCAGAAGAATAACCAGCTAGCATCATGATGACAAGATCAAATCCACTCATAACCACAACCAACCTTAAATGAAAGTGGGCTAAATGCCCCAATTAAAAGATACAGAATGACATACTGTCTTCAAAAGACTCATCTCACATACAAAGACACACATAGGCTCAAAATAAATGGATGGAGGAAAATTTATGAAGCAAATGAAGAACAGAAAGAAAAACAAAACCCGGCTTGCAAACCTAGTTTCTGACAAAACAGATTTTAAACTAAGAAAAATCAAAAAAGAAAAAGAAAGGCATCACATAATGGTAAAGGGTTCAATTAAGCAAGAAAACCTAGCTATTATAAATATATATGCACCCAATACAGGAGCATCTAGATACATAAGGCAAGTTATTAGAGACCTTTAAAGAGACTTAGACTCCCACACAAAAATAGTGGGAGATTTTAACACCTCACTGACCATATTAGACATCTCATCAAGAAACAAAATTAACAAAAATATTCAGGACCTAAACTCAGCTCTAAATCAAATAAGCCAGATAAGTATCAATATATCTTTCACCCAAAAACAACAGAACATACTTTCTTCTTATCACCACGTGGCACTTACTCTAAAATTGATAAGATAATTGACAATAAAACATGCCTCAGCAAATACAAAAGAACTGAAATAATAATAAACAGTCTCTAAGACCACAGCACAATCTAATTAGAATTTAAGATTAAGAAATTCACTGGAAACCACACAACTACGCGGAAACTGAACAACCTGCTCCTGAATGACTCTTGGATACATCAAGAAAGTAGGGCAGAAATCAAGAATTAATTTGAAAATAAAAAGAACAAAGATACAATGTACCAGAATCTCTGTGACACAACTAACGCAGTGCTAAGAAGGAAATTTATGGCACTAAATGCCCACAACAACGAGCCAGAACTATCTCAAGTTAACAACCTAAAATCAAAACTAAAATAACCAGCGAATCAAGAAAAAACAAACCCCAAAGCTAACAGAAGACAAGAAATAATCAAAATCAGAGCTGAACTGAAGGAGTCTGAAACACACAAAAAAATTTTTAAGTGATCAAATCCAGGAACTGTTTTTTAAAAAAATAATAATAAAATAGACATAAGAAAGAAGAAAAAAGATTCAAATAAACATAATCAGAAACGATAAGGGGAATATTACCACTGATCCCACAGAAATACAAACAACCATCAGATAATACTACAAACACCTCTATGCACATAAACTAGAAAATTGAGAAGAAATCAATTCCTGGACACATACACCTTCCCAAATGGAACTAGGCTAGAATTGAATCTCTGAACAGACCAATAACAAGTTCTGAAATTGAGGCAGTAATGAATAGTTGCTCAACCAAAAAAAGTGCAGAACATGAATGGTACTGAAGGCTATTATCCTAAATGAACTGATTCAGGAACAACAAAACTCTTGCATGCTATCACTTATTAGTTGGGGCAAAACATTGACTGCTCACGAGATTTGATAGTTTAAAAAATGGGAATTTCTCTGCACAAGCTCTCTTTTTGCCTGTCGCCATCCACATAAGATGTAATTCGCTCCTCCTTGCCTTCTGCCATGACTGTGAGGCCTACCCAGCCACATGGAACTGTGACTCCAATTAAACCTCTTTCTTTTGTAAATTGCCCAGTCTGGGGTATAACTTTATCAGCAACATAAAAAACGGACAGATACAGGTACTATGCTCACTATGTGGGTAATGGGATTATTTGTATACCAAAACTCAGTACATGCAATTTACTTATGTAACAAATCTACACATGTACCCCAAAATCTAAAGTAAAAGTAGAAAAAAATTACAAATAAAACAGCTGTGTGTAAAGATCTCCAGTAAAGGCAAATACATAGGCATATATAAAAGTCAGTATTGCTGTAATTTTAGATTGAAACTCCAGTTATTATTTTTTCTATAGAATTTTTAGAAAGTATAAAATAATTACAAATCACTTTAATAAATAAATTTTTATAGATAGTTTGATAACAACACAAAGTGGGAGAGACAAAGCTGTACAGGATTAGAGTGCTTAGAAATTTCAATATGTTAAGGCTCAAGAATACTTTTCTTAGACTCAAGTTTCTGCCTTCCAGAATCACTGGGTGGAGGTCTGCCTTCCAAATCCACTGAAGCAGTGGCCTTTCCCCCACACCTTTGGGATGCTCCATGTCCATGGCATTTAACTGCTGTGGCCCGATCTCTATGGTTGCTGTGTGCCTGGGTTGTACACCTGTGGCTTGCCTAAGCTAAAATTTTATGCATACCAGTCTGAGATAAAGCAGGTAGCCCTACCCTCACGGGAATTTCCCTAGTAGGGATTCTACACAAAGGCTTCATCTTCATAGTGCATTTCTGTCTGGGCTTTGCAGCTTTCTAGGGCGTCGTTTGAAATCCAGGTTGAGGCACTTTCCCACAGCTTTGCTGGGCACAATGCATGTCATACTGAGATCTGCTGGAGCTATACTTGAGGTGACTGAGGAGCACAGCAATGGAGTGTGATGCACTGAGTCTTTAGGTTGTGCTAGGCAGCAAGCACTGAGACTCTGTCAAGGCCTACAGACCCTTCTTTTTAATTATTCTGTCCTGCAGAACCTGGCACTCTGGGCCTTTGATGGATAATACAAAATATATTTAAGATCCTTTTTTAAATAATTATCTTGATGAGCATCACCTGGCCAAGCCATACTGCTCTCCTTATTAAACAGTCACTTGGCCGCACCGTTGAAGTTACTTTTTTACCACATTTTCTCATTTGTTACTGCATAGGCTAAATGAAAATTTTCCAATCTTTAAGTCTTGCTTCATTTTTTATTAAACATTTCATTGTTACATTATTCCCCTTGTCTTAATTTTACTGTACTAATTCAAGGTAAGTCAAACTGTGCTTTCAACACTTTGCTTAGAAATTTTTTAGCCAAATATCCTATTTTGTCACTCATAAATTCTTTTTTCACAACACTCATGAACATGATTTAGCCAAGTGCTTTGTCACTTTATGAGAAGAGTTACGAGTGTACTAGTTTTCAATTAGCATGTTCATTATTTCCAAGTAGACTTCATTGCAATGGCTTTTGCCATTTATATTTTTAGTATTTCCAGTAAAATTCAGATCATTCATTATTCTTCATCAGAATCACCCTTAAATGTTTGTTTGCAGAAATATAGACTTTTTCTAGCATGCAGTTCAAAATTGTTCTAATCTCTACTCATTACCCAGTTAGAAAGATGTTTTCACCATTTTAGGCATTTGTAACACTGGCACGTCAACTTCTGGGTACCAATTTTTATCATAGTCTATTTGGGCTTTTATAACAAAATACCATAAGTGGGGTGACACATCCACAACAAATATTACTTTTCACAATTCTTGAGGCTGGGACATCTAAGACCCAGAAGAGGGCCCATTTCTTTGGTCATAGATGACACCTTTTAACTGTGTCCTCACATAATAGAACAGGCAAGACAGATCTTTGGGGACTTTTTAATATAAACACAAATCCCATTCACAAAGATCTCACTCATATGATCTAATCACCCCCCAAAGGCCCCATTTACTAATATCATCAACTTGGAGATTATAATTTTAACAAATGGATTTTTTAGGACACACACATTTACACCATAGCACCTCACTTTCAAAAATGAATAGAACAGCCAGACAGAAGATCACTAAGGAAACAGAGAACTTGAATAACCTTATAAACTAATTAGATCTAAGAGACATATGAGGAAACTCAACAAGAGAATACACATTTTTCTCAAGCATACATTGAAATGGGAAATTTCTAAAAATACATATTTACTAAGAACAAATTGTGAAAACATAGAAAAGTTGACAGACTTATAAAAATAAAGAGATTGAGTTATTAATTAAAAATCACCCAACAAAGAAAAGCCAAAAAAACAGATTACATTTCTGGTAAATTCTACCAAATATTTTAAAAGGAATTAATATCAATTATCATAAAATTTTTTCCAAAACTTTAAAGAGAAAAAAACACTTCAAACCTTACTTGATGATGCCAGTATTACCCTATTACCTTATCCAGACAAAGACACTATAAGAAAGCAACTCACCAATATCCCTGATGAATGTTGATACAACACTGCTTAACAAAATACTCACAAATAGAATGTAACAGCATATTAAAAGTATGTGATATGATTTGGCTCTGATTATTTCCCCAATTATTATCTTAAATTGTAATCCTCACATGTCAAGGGAGAAACCCCATGGAAGGTGATTGGATCATGGGAGTGATTTTCCCTATAATACATCAGATCTCATGAGACTCATTCACTGTGCCGTTCTCATGATAGTGAGTATCATGAGATTTGATACATTGTAATACTACTCAGTGCTCAGCCATAACAAGAAACAAAATAATGGCATTCACAGCAATCTTGATTGATTTAGAGACCATTATTCTAAGGGAAGTAACTCAGAAATGGAAAACCAAATACTACATGTTCTCACTCATAAGTGAGAGCTAACCCATGAGGACACAAAGGCATAAGAATAATAAAATGGACTCTGGGGACTTGGGAGACAGGGTGGGAGCAATGTGAGAAATAAAATACTACACATTGGGTACAGTGTACACTGCTGTGTTGATGGGTGGACCAAAATCTCAGAAATCACCACTTAATGATCTTTCATGGTCTTTCTCTACCCTTCCTGGTAGCCAAACACAAAGGACATAATCCCTTGGAAGCTCCGTGGCCTGCCCACTACCTGACACTAGAGCCAACTTGTATCCTCCCTATACTACCAAAGATACTTCAGGCAAATGGACTCCAAAAGCAAGATGGAGCAGCTATTCTTATATCAGACAAAAAAACTTCATAGCAACAGCAGTTTAAAAAGACAAAGAAGGACATTATATAATGATTTAAAAAACTAATTCAACAGGAAAATATCACAATTCTAAATATATATGCAACTAACATTGGAGGTCCCAAATTTATATAACAAGTGGGGGACTGCAGTACTCCCCTGAAAGTACTAGACAGGTCATTAAGATAGAAATTCAACCAAAAAACAATGGACTTCAACTACACCCTAGATCAAATGAACTTAACAGATATTTACAGAACATTCTACCCAACAATAATAGGACATACATTCTATTCATCAGTGCATGGAACATTCTCCAATATAGACCATATGATAGGCCACAACGCAAGTCTCAATAAATTTAAGGAAATCAAAATTATATCAAGTACTCTTTCAGACCACAGTGGATTAAAATTGGAAATCAACTTCAAAAGGAACCCTTAAAATCATGCAAATACATGGAAATCACTACCCAGTTCCAAAGTTATTCTCACATTTATAAGTATTTGATATGGCATTACTCCAATTTGGGGTATTAAAATTTGTATTAGTTTTATTTTGCAGCATAATAAATTTTCTCAAAATATAGTAGATGTAAATATTAAGTACTTATCCTACAGTTATTGTGGATCAGGAATTTGAGAGTGACTTACCTGGGTGATTTTTGCTCAGGGTCTCTCATAAAGTTGCAGTTACAATGTCAGCTTTGGCTGAGGTCATCTTAAAGCTTGAGTTGAAGTAATAGGTTGCTGGAGGATCCAGTTCAGTGGTGGTGGCTCACTTAAATGGCTTTTGACAGTAGGACTAAATTTCTCACTCACTATTTGAAGGAAGGCTCAATTTCCAATTATGTGATACAGGTTATGGAACGTGTATTTATTCTCCATTGCCATAATAACAAATCACCAAAAACTTAATGGCTAAAAGTAATATTCATTTATAATCCCACAGTTCTGTAGGTTAGAAGTCTCGCAGAGGAATCACTGGACTAAAAATCAGCAGAAACGTGTTCTTTACTGGAGACTCTGTGGAAATATCTGCCTCCTGGCTTATTTATATTTTTAGTAGAATTCAGCTTCATGTCATTTTAGGACTAAGATCCCCATTTCTTTGCTCACTGTCAGCTGGAGGCTGCTCTTAGGTTTTATAGAATTTTCTTCAGTCCTTACACATAACACATAAATTTCAGAAGCATAAATAGCAATTCGAATTTTTCTCCTACTGACAACTTTTCTGCTTTCTCTTCTATTTTTAAGATTTCAAGTGATTAGATAGGTTCCACTTCAATAATCAAAGAAATTCTTCCTATTTTAAGGCCCACAACTTTAATTACACCTTCAAAAGTTTCTTTGCCATATAACAATAAATTCACAGGTTCTGAAAATTAGGACATGGAAATCTTTGGGGGCTAGTTAAGCTTATTACCTCAGAAAACTTTCCAGAAGAAGGTATATTTAAACTGAGATCAGGATGACTACTTTTTACCCAGGTGAAAGAATGAAAATAGAAGTAGAGAATAATGCTTCACATTAGGGTATACATTGGAAAAATGGAAGTGTATTTATTCTCAGTAAATTATCATTATTCACATATTATCCTATTATTAATAGTCCTATTATTAAGTCAAACCTATATTCATAGTTGGAAAAACTCAATGTCTTCAAGAAAATAAAACTCCAAATAAGAAATGCATTAAATGATATTGTAAACCCAGTCTTCACCTCACACAGTTTTTGACAGATTATTTAGACTTAAACCTATGTCCTAAGTCTATCATTATATCTACTACATTCAAGATATTTTTCTATAAGTTGAAATATTAACTGTAATAATATGATGAGGAAAATTACTACAACAAAAATATGTTCAGCTTTTTTATGATGCAAACATAACAGTAATAGATAAAATATATGGTCCTTAAATATAAGTAAAAAGTTACCTGAATCAACCAAAAATGCTGAGTACAGTATAGGAACTCATTCCATTTATGTTCAAATTAGTGATGGTGATTTGGCTTGAAAAAAAAAAAAAAAACTGCCATTGCATTAATATTTATTCATCTTTATGTAACCTGATTTTAATTAAGTCTGGTGACATTTTTTCAAACAAATCTAATTAGAAAAATGTTTCATATATTTTAAGGATGTAAGTTTCTATACCTAACTCACTGGAAATACAATATATAAGATATTACTAGGCTGGGTGCGGTGGCTCACGCCTGTAATACCAGCACTTTGGGAGGCCAAGGCGGGTGGATCACGAGGTCAAGAGATCGAGACCATCCTGGTCAACATGGTGAAACCCCGTCTCTACTAAAGATACAAAAATTAGCTGGGCATGGTGGCACGTGCCTGTAGTCCCAGCTACTCGGGAGGCTGAGGCAGGAGAATTGCTTGAACCCAGGAGGCGGAGGTTGCGGTGAGCC
>PVKV010042169.1:0-10906 GCA_004027835.1 Alouatta palliata
ACCATGGAATATTATGCAGCCATCAAAAACGATGAGTTTGCATCCTTTGTAGGGACATGGATGAACCTGGAAGTCATCATTCTCAGCAAACTGACACAGGAACAGAAAACCAAACACCACATATTCTCACTCATAGACGGGTGTTGAACAATGAGAACACATGGACACAGGGAGGGGAGCATCTCACACTGGGGTCTGTCGGGGGGAAAAAGGGGAGGGACAGCAGGGAGTGGGGAGTTGGGGAGGGATAACATGGGGAGAAATAACAGATACAGGTGATGGGGAGGAAGGCAGCAAATCACACTGCCATGTGTGTACCTATGTAACAATCTTGCATGTTCTTCACATGTACCCTCAAACCTAAAATGCAATTAAAAGTATATATATTTTTAAAAAAAAGAGTTTAATGCTATTTGCTAAATTCACACAGAGCAAAGCAATTTCAAAGTGAGCTAGTTTTTAGTTTTTATTGTGGGATATTTGGTTTCTGAATTTAAGCCTCAAAGGACTTCAAAATGTGTCTTCTTAGATACTGTCAAAGGAGTGTTTCCAAGTTGTTGATTAAAAACACAGGTATACTCTGTGAGAAAACGCACGCATCACAAAGCATTTTCCCAAATGATTTGTTTCTAGTTCTATTGTGGCAACTTTGTTTCTCACCATAAACCTCAACGAGCATGGTAATATCCCATCCTAGACTCTGTAAAACAAGTGTTTCCAACCTGCTGAATCAAAAGGTTCTACTAGGAGAGCTGAATTTACGCAATGGAAATGATTTCTTGAGACAGCTGTTTTCCAGTGTTCATCATGGGATTCACAGGTCTCCATGAGCTCCAAAATGTCCCTCCCTATATTTCACAAAAAGACTTTCCAAACTGCTGAATCAAAAGAAAGTTTGAAATCTGTGAGCTGAATCCACACATTGTAAAACATATTCACAGATCGCTTGTTTCTGGTTTTTATCAAGGGATATTCAAGTTTTTATCGTAGGCCTTCATAGACCCCAAAATGTCAATTTCGTGATTCCACATATTGTTTCCAACATGCTGAATGAAAACAAAGATGAAATTCTGAATTATTAATTCACACATAGCAAAGCATTTTCATAAACAGCTTCTTTGTAATTTGTATTATTCAACATTAGATTTTTCATTGTACGTTTCAATTTAATTAAAAATGATTTCCTAGATTCTACAAAAATCTGTTTACAACTTGGTGGATCAAAGTAAAAGTTTAACTCTGAGAGCTGAATCCACACATCAAAAAGGATTTTCACATATAGCTTTTTTCTTCTTTTAATTCTGTGTCATTTTTTTTCCATACGTCTCAATGAGCTTCGAAATATCCCTTCTGAGTTTTTACAAAAAAAAGAGTTTCTCACCTGCTGAACCACAACAAAATTTCAATTCTGTGAGCTAAATTCACACGTTGCAAACCATTGTCATAGATAGCCTGTTTCTAGTTTTTATCAGGGGATATTATGCTTTTCACCGTTAGGCCTCAATGGGATCCAAAATGTTCCTGTCTATATTAGACAAAAAGACTGTTTCTAACCTGCTGAATAAAACCACAGGTTTATCTCTGCATGTTGAATCCACCCATTGTCTACCACTTTCACAGACCTCTTGTTTCTAGTTTATTTCCATGATATTCATTTCTTAGTCTCAGAGAAGAATGGTATCCAAAGGTCACTGTTTAGATTCTACAAAATGACTGTTTCCAACTTGCTTAATTGATACAAAGGTTTAATTGCGTGTGCTGAACTCTCAAATCACAATTCATTTTTACGTATACCTTGTTTCTACTTTTTTTGCACAACATTTGCTTTTTTTCTGTATAGTCTTTAAAGGGCTCTGAATTTTCCCTTTTCAGATTTTTCAAAACAAATGGTTACAATGCAACAATTCAAAACAAAAGGATATTTCTGTCATTTAAATCCATCTGTGTGAAAGTATTTTCACATATGGATTTTTTCCATTTTTTATGGTGGGATGTTCAGTTTTTCCTCATAGGCCTCAATGGGCTCAGAAATTTCCCTTACAAGATTTTACAAAAAGTGTCTTTTGATACTGATGAATCAAAACAAAAGTTTAACTCTGTGAGCTGAATGCACAGATCACCAAGCATTTTCACCAATAGCTTATCTTATCTCAAAACATTTTTTTCTCACCAATGGTCACAAAGGGAACCTTAATATCTCTTCCTAGATTTTATCAGAAGTGGATTTCCAACCTGCTGAACCAAAACAAAGGTCCAACACTGTGAGAGTAATCCAGACATCTCAAAGCCTTTTTACACATCCTTGTTTCAAGTTTCTATTGTGGGAGATTCAGTTTTTCATCTTACTATTCAAATGGCTCCAAAATGTCCTGTTCTACATTTCTACAAAAACAGAGTTTCCAACCTGCTGAATCAAAACAAAGGTTCAAAAATTTGGGCTGAATCCACACATAGCAAAGCTTTTTCACAAACTGCTTGTTTGTAGTTTTATCACCAGAAACACCATTTTTATCATAGGCCTATGTGTTATCAGAAGAGTCCTTTTCCAACGTTCAAAAAAAAGGCTGTTTCCACCTGCTGACTGAACACAAAGGTCAACTCTGTGAGCTGAATCCACATATCATAATGCATTTTCACAGAACATTTTTCCAGTTTTCATAGTGAGATATTCAGTTTTTTACCCCAGGCCTCAGTGGGATTTCAAATGTCATTTTTCAGACTCTACAAAAAAAATGTTTGCAATTTGCTAAATAAAAAAAACGTTAAAGTCTGAGCTGAATTCACATATTGGACAGGATTTACCCAAATATCTTGCTTTTGGTTTTTATCACCGAGCATGTGTTTTTTTACTGCAGACCTCAATGGATTATAAAATGTTTTTTCATTAGATATTACACAATTAGTGTTTCCAAATTGAAGAATGGAAGAAACTTTCAACTCTCTGAGCTGAATCCACACATTGCAAAGCATTATCACACATGCATTTTTGTTAATTTTTATCACGGGTTGTTTGGGTTTACCTGTAGCCCTCAAGGGGATCCAAACATCTCTTCCTAGAGTCTATGAAATAAGTCTTTTCAAAATTATGAATTAAAGCAAACGTTAACACTATGAACTGAATCCACAAATCACAAAGCATTTTCTCTGATACCATATTTCTAATTTTTATCATGGGACATTCAATATTTCCCATTAGGCATCAAATGGCCTGAAATGTCTCTTTCCTTTATTCTTCAAAAATGATTCCAACCTGCTGAATAAAAAGAGAGTTTAATGCTATTTGCTAAATTCACACAAAGACAATGAGTTTCACAGGGAGTTAGTTTATAATTTCTATTGTGGGATATTGGGTTTTTGAATTTAGGTCTCACAGCACTTCAAAATGTGTGTTTTTAGATACCGGCAAAAGAGTGTTTGCAAGTTGCTGTTGAAAAACACAGTTTAACTCTGTGAGAAAATCCACACATCACAAAGCGTTTTCCCAAAAAATTTGTTTGTAGTTTTATTGAAAGATCTTTTGTTTTATACCCTATGCATCAATGGGCATTGTAATATCCCATCCTAGACTCTACAAAAGAAGTTTTTCCAACCTGATGAATCAAAATGTTCTACTAGGAGAGCTGAATTTACATAATGCAAAATATTTTTACAGATAGCTTATATCTATAGTTTTCATCATGGAATTCACAGGCTTCAGTGAGCGTCAAAATATCCCTCCCTAGATTTTAAAAAAAGAGATTCCAAACTGCTGAATCAAAAAATAGGTAGAAATTTGTGATCTGAATGCACACCTTGCAAAATATATTCACCCTGTTTCTAGTTTTTATCAAGGGATATTCAGTTTTTTACCTATGGCCTTCATGAACTCCAAAATGTCCCTTTCATGATTAAACATAGTGTTACCAACATGCTGAATCAAAACAAAAGTTAAATTCTGCATTATTAATTCACACATCACAAAGCCTTTTCATATATAGGGCTTTTCTAATTTGCATTATTCAACATTAGATTTTTCATGGTAGGCTTCAATTGGCTTCAAAATGTTTTCCTAGATTCTACAAAAAAAAGTGTTGCCAACTTGGTGAATCAAAACAAAAGTTGAGCTCTGAAAGCTGAATCCACACATCAAAATGCATTTTCACAGATACCTTTTTCTACTTTAATTCTGCGAATTTTTGATTTTTTACCATATATCTCAACGAGCTTCGAAATATCCCTTCCGACATTTTAGGAAAAAAGAGCGTTTCCAAAGGAAAATGGGATACAAAAGTCACTGTTTAGATTCTACAAAATGACTCTTTCCAACAGGTTATTTGATACAAAGCTTTCATTCAGTGTGCTGAATCTACATATCAAAATGCATTTTTACAATAGCTTGTTTTTAGTTTTTTGCACAACATTGGCATTTTTTCAAGTTGCCTTTAAAGGGCACTGAAATTTCTCTTTTCAGAATTTTCAAAACTAATGCTTACAACCTAACAATTCAAAAGAAAGGTTAACCCTGTGATGTAATTCCCCCTGTATGAAAGTATTTTCACAGATAGATTGCATCTATTTTTTATGGTGGTGTATTCAGTTTTTCATCATAAGCCTCAATTAGCTCAGAAATTTCCCTTACTAGATTTTACAAAAGTGTCTTTTGAAACTGATGATTTCAACAAAGGTTTAACTCCGTGAGCTGAATGCACAGACCACCAAGTATTTTCAGCGATAGCTTGTTTTATCTTAAAACCTTTCTTTTCTCACGATTGGTCACAAAGGAATCCTAAATGTCTCTTCCTAGATTCTATCAGAAGTGGGTTTTCAACCTGCTGAAATAATACAAATGTTCAACACTGTGAGAATAATCCTGACATCTCAAAATATTTTCACACATCCTTGTTTCTAGTTTCTTTCATGTTAGATTCAGTTTTTCATCATTCTATTCAGATGGCTCCAAAATGTCCCATTCTAGATTTCCAGAAATACAGGGTTTCCAACCTGCTGAATCAAAACAAAGATTCAATATTTTGGGCTGAATCTACACATAGCAAAGCGTTTACACTAATAGCTTGTTTATAGTTTTATGACGAGATAGTCACATTTTAAAAACGGCCTCTATGGTATCAGAAAATACCCTTCCCAAATTTCAAAAACAGCCAGTTTCCACCTGCTGATTGAACACAAAGGTCAACTCTGTGAGCTGAATCCACATATCATAAAGCATTTTCACATATGACATTTCTCCAGTATTCATTGTGAGATTTTTTGTTTTCTAGTAAAGCCCTCACTAGGATTTCAAATGTCATTTCTCAGACTCTACACATGAAGTGTTTCCACCTGCTAAATGAAAAAAAAAAAAGGTTAAACTCTGAGTTCAATTCGCTTGTTGCAAAGGAATTACACAAATATCCTGCTTCGGATTTTTATCGCAGAGAATTTTTTTTCTGCATGACTCAATGAATTCCAAAATGCTTTTTCCTAGATTCAACAAAAAGAGTGTTTCCATCATGAAAAATAGAAGAAATCTTAAACTCTGTCAGCTGAATCCAAACATTGGAAAGCATTGTCACAGTTACATTGTTGTTAAATTTTATCAATGGATGTTTCAGTTCTACCCGCAGCCCTCAAGGGGTGCCAAATGTCCCTTTCTAGAGTCTACAAATTAAGCGTTTTCAAAATTGTGAATTAAAGCAAATGTTTACCTCTACGAGCTGAATCCACAAATCACAAAGCATTTTCAGTGCTACTGTTGTCGAAGTTTCATCACGGGATATTTCATTTTTCACATTAGGCATCAAATGGGATGAAATGTCTCTTCCTTGATTCTAATAAAGGAATTCCAACCTGCTGAATATAAAAAGAGTCTAATGCTCTTTGCTAAATTCACACATAGCAAAGCAGTTTCATAGAGAGCTAGTTTCTAGTTTTCACTCTGGGATATACGGTTTCTGAGTTTAGGCCTCAAAGGATTTCAAAATCTGTCTTTGTAGATACTATCAAAGAGTGTTTCCAACTAGATGATTAAAAACAAAGGTTGACTATGTGAGAAAAGCCACGCATCACATAGCATTTTCCCAAATGCTTTGATTCCAGTTTTACTGAAGAAAGTTGGTTTTTCACCATAGGTCTCAACGGGCATTGTAATATACGATAATAGACACTGTAAAAGAACTGTTTCCAACCTGCTGAATCAAAAGTATCTACTAGAAGAGCTGAATTTACACAATTGAAAAAATTTCTACAGATCGCTTGTCTCTAGTGTTCATCATGGGATTCACGGGCCTCCATGAGCTCCAAAACGTCCCTCGCTAGATTTCACAAAAAGACTTTCCAAACTGCCGAACCAAAAAAATGGTTGAAATCTGTGAGCTGAATCCACCCATTGCAAAACATACTCACAGATCGCTTTTTTCTAGTTTTTATCAAGGGATATTCAGGTTTTTACCCCAGGCCTTCATAGACTAAAAAATATCCCTTTCAAGAGTCCACATAGGGTTTTCAGCATGCTGAATGAAAACAAAGGTGAAATTCTGAAATATTAATTCACACCTGGCAAAGCGTTTTCATAGATAGCTTCTTTCTGATTTGTATTATTCAATTTTAGATTTTTCATGGTAGGCTTCATTTGGCTTCAAAATGTTTTCCTAGGTTCTACAAAAAAAACTGTCTCCAACTTGGTGGATGAAAACAAAAGTTGAAGTCTGAGAGCTGAATCCGCACTGCAAAAATCATTTTCACAGATTGCATTTTCTATTTTCATTCTACGAATAGTTTTCTTTTTTTATGTATGTCTCAATGAGTTTGAAATATCCCTTCCAAGATTATAGAAAGAAAAGGGTTTCCAACCTGTGAATCAACACAAAGTTTTAATTCTCTGAGCTAAATTTACACGCTGCAATGCATTTTCATAGATAGTTTGTTTCTAGTTTTTATCGGGATATTGTTTTTCACCGGAGGCCTCAATGGGATGCAAAATCTTCCTGTCTGTATTAGACAAAAAGAGTGTTTCTAACATGCTGAATAAAATCACAGGTTTATCTCTGCGTGTTGAAACTACCCAATGTGGACCACTTTTACAGATGTCTTGTTTCTTGTTTCTTTCCATGATATTCATTTTTTAAACATAGAGCACAATGGGATCCAAAGTCACTGTTTAGATTCTACAAAGTGACTCTTTCCAACAGGGTTAATTGATACAAAGCTTTCATTCCATGTGCTGAATCTTCATATCACAATGTAATCTTACAGATGGCCTGTTTCTAGTTCTTTTGCACAACATCGGCCTTTCTTTCCAGTGGCCTTTAAAGGGCACTGAATTTTCTCTTTTCAGATTTTTCAAAACTAATGCTTACAACCTAATGATTCAAAAGAAAGGTTAACCCTGTGATTTAAATCCACCTGTATCAAGGTATTTTCATAAATAAATTGTTTCTATTTTTATGGTGGGATTTTCAGTTTTTCATCCTAGGCCTCAATGGGCTCAGAAGGTTCCCTTACTAAATTTTACAAAAGAGTCTTTTGAAACTGATGATTTAATCAAAAGTTTAACCCAGTGAGCTGAATGCACAGATCAGCAAGTATTTTCAGCGATAGCTTGTTTTATCTTAAAATCTTTCTTTTCTCACCACTGTTCACAAAGGAATCCTAAATGTCTCTTCCTAGATCCTATCAGAAGTGGGTTTTCAACCTCCTGAAGCAAAACAAATGTTCAACACTGTGAGAACAATCCAGACATCTCAAAATATTTTCACACATCCTTGTTTCTAGCTTCTTTCATGTTAGATTCAGTTTTACATCATTCTATTCAGATGGCTCCAAAATGTCCCATTCTAGATTTCCAGAAATACAGGGTTTCCAACCTGCTGAATCAAAACAAAGGTTCAATATTTTGGGCTGAATCCACACAGTGTAAAGCTTTTACACTGATAGCTTTTCTGTAGTTTTATAACGAGATAGTCACTTTTTACCACTGGCCCCTATGGTATCAGAAATATCCCTTCCCAAATTTCAAAAACAGCCAGTTTCCACCTGCTGATTGAACACAAAGGTCAACTCTGTGAGCTGAATCCACATATCATAAAGCATTTTCACATATGACATTTCTCCAGTTTTCATTGTGAGATTTTTTTGTTTTCTAGTAAGGCCCTCAGTAGGATTTCAAATGTCATTTCTCAGACTCTACACAAAAAGTGTTTCCACTTGCTAAATGAAAATAAAAAAAAAAGGTTAAACTCTGAGCACAATTCGCTTGTTGCAAAGGATTTACACAATTATTATGCTTTTGGTGTTTATCACAGAGCATTTTTTTTCTGCATGACTCAATGAATTCCAAAATGCTTTCTCCTAGATTCAACAAAATGAGTGCTTCCATCTTGAAAAATAGAAAAAATCTTAAACACTGTCACCTGAATCCAAACATTGGAAAGCATTGTCACAGATACATTGTTGTTAAATTTTATCGCCGGATGTTTCGGTTCTACACGTAGAGCTCACGGGGTGCCAAATGTCCCTTTCTAGAGTCTACAAATTAAGTGTTTTCACAATTGTGAATTAAAGCAAATGTTTAACTCTAGGAGCTGAATCCACAAATCACAAAGCATTTTCAGTATTGCTGTATTTCTAAGTTTTATCACGGGATATTTGATTTTTCACATTAGGCATCAAATGGGATGAAATGTCTCTTCCTTGATTCTAAAACAGTGATTCAAACCTGCTGAATATAAACAGAGTCTAATGCTCTTTGCTAAATTCACACATAGCAAAGCAGTTTCAAAGAGAGCTAGTGTCTAGTTTTCACACTGGGATATTCGGTTTCTGAATTGAGGCCCCAAAGACTTCAAAAGGTGTCTTTGTAGATACTATCAAAGAGTGTTTCCAACTAGATGATTAAAAACACAGGATGACTCTGTGAGAAAAGCCACGCGTCACATAGAATTTTCCCAAATGCTTTGATTCCAGCTTTATTGAAGAAACTTGGTTTTTCACCATAGGCCTCAACGGGCATTGTAATATCCCATCATATACTCTGTAAAAGGACTGTTTCCAACCTGCTGAATGAAAAGTATCTACTAAAAGAGCTGAATTTACACAATGGAAAAAATTTCTACAGATCGCTTGTCTCTAGTGTTCATCATGGGATTCACGGGCCTCCATGAGCTCCAAAATGTCCCTCCCTAGATTTCAAAAAAAGGCTTTCCAAACTGCCGAACCAAAAAAGTGGTTGAAATCTGTGAGCTGAATCCACCCATTGCAAAACATATTCTCAGATCGCTTGTTTCTAATTTTTATCAAGGGATATTCAGGTTTCTACCCCAGGCCTTCATAGACTCCAAAATATCCAATTCATGATTCCACATAGGGTTTCCAGCATGCTGAATGAAAACAAAGGTGAAATTCTGAAACATTAATCCACACCTGGCATAGCGTTTTCATAGATAGCTTCTTTCTGATTTGTATTATTCAATTTTAGATTTTTCATTGCAGGCTTCATTTTGGCTTCAAAAGGTTTTTCTAGGTTCTACAAAAAAAACTGTCTCCAACTTGGTGGATGAAAACAAAGTTGAAGTCTGAGAGCTGAATCCGCTCTACAAATATCATTTTCACAGATTGCTTTTTCTATTTTAATTCTGCGAATTGTTTTCTGTTTTTATGTATGTCTCAATGAGCTTTGAAATATCCCTTCCGAGATTTTAGAAAGAAAAGGTTTTCCAACCTGCTGAATCACTACAAAGTTTTAATTCTCCGAGCTATATTTACACGCTGCAAAGCCATTTCCATAGACAGTTTGTTTCTAGTTTTTATCGGGATATTGTTTTTCACCGGAGGCCTCAATGGGATGCAAAACTTTCCTGTCTCTATTAGACCAAAAGACTGTTTCTAAACTGCTGAATAAAATCACAGCTTTATCTCTGCGTGTTGAATCTACCCAATGTGGACCACTTTTACAGATGTCTTGTTTCTTGTTTCTTTCCATGATATTCATTTTTTAAACATAGAGCAAAATGGGATCCAAAGTCACTGTTTAGATTCTACAAAGTGATTCTTCCCAACAGGGTTAATTGATACAAAGCTTTCATTCCGTGTGCTGAATCTTCATATCACAATGCATTCTTACAGAGAGCTTGTTTCCAGTTTTTGTGTACAACATTGGCCTTTCTTTCCAGTGGCCCTTAAAGGGCACTGAATATTCTCTTTTCAGATTTTTCAAAACTAATGCTTACAAGCTAGCGATTCAAAAGAAAGGTTAACCCTGTGATTTAAATCCACCTGTATGAAGGTATTTTCACAGATAGATTGTTTCCATTTTTATGGTGGGATATTCAGTTTTTCATCCTAGGCCTCAATGGGCTCAGAAGCTTCCCTTACTAGATTTTACAAGAGAGTCTTTTGAAACTGATGATTTAAACAAAAGTTTAACCCTGTGAGCTGAATGAACAGATCAGCAAGTATTTTCAGCGATAGCTTGTTTTATCTTAAAACCTTTCTTTTCTCACCACTGTTCTCAAAGGAATCCTAAATGTCTCTTCCTAGATTCTATCAGAAGTGGGTTTTCAACCTGCTGAACCAAAACAAATGTTCAACACTGTGGGAACAATCCAGACATCTCAAAATATTGTCACACATCCTTGTTTCTAGCTTCTTTCAAGTTAGATTCAGTTTTACATCATTCTATTCAGATGGCTCCAAAATGTCCCATTCTAGATTTCCAGAAATACAGGGTTTCCCACCTGCTGAATCAAAATAAATGTTCAATATTTTGGGCTGAATCCACACATTGTAAAGCTTTTACACTGATAGCTTTTCTGTAGTTTTATAACGAGATAGTCACTTTTTACCACCGGCCCCTATGGTATCAGAAATGTCCCTTCCCAAATTTCAAAAAATTCCAGTTTCCACCTGCTGATTGAACACTAAGGTCAACTCT
>PVKV010042170.1:0-10906 GCA_004027835.1 Alouatta palliata
TTGAGGGTGTATATATTTTATAACAGAGTATAAATTTAGGGTGTATATTAATTGTAACACAGTAGCAGAAGTGTGTTTATTTATTTTAAAGCACATTATATTTAGAAGGTGTCTATTTTTTATAACAGAGTACAAATTGAAGGTGTACTTTTTTTATAACAGGGTAGAAATAGAGGGTGTTTGTTGTTTATAACAGAGTAGCAGAAGGGTGTTTATTTATTTTAGGGCAGAGTATATTTAGGGGGTGTATATATTTTATAACACAGTACCAATTGATGGTGTATGTTTTTTAAAACTGAGAAGAAATAAAGGGTTTATATTTTTTAAAACAGTAGAAGAAGAAAGCTTGTTCATTTTAAAGCAGAGTATTTTTAGAAGGTGTATATTTTTTATAACAGTACAAATTGACTGTGTATATTTTTGTATAACAGAGTAGAATTAGGGTTTTTGTATTTTTTACAACAGAGTAGCAGAAGATAGTGTATTTATTTTAAAGAAGAGTGTGTTTACAGGTTGTGTATTTTTTATAACAGATTAAAAATTGAGCGTGTATATTTTTATAACAGAGAAGAATTAGAATTTTTATATTTTTTATAACAGAGTAACAGAAGAGTGTTTATTTTAAAGCAGAGTATATTTAGAGGGTGCATATTTTTTCTAACAGAGTGGAAATACAGGGTTTATATTTTTTATCACAGACTAGAAAAAGGGTGTTTATTTATTTTAAAGCAGAGTATATTTTGAAGGTGCATTTATTTTATAACAGAGTAAAAATTGTGGGTGTACATATTTTATAAAAGGGTAGAAATAGAGGTTTTATATTTTTTATGACAGTAGAACTAAAGGGAGTATATATTTTGTAACAGTAGAAATAGAGGGTGTGTATTTTTTATAACAGAGTACCAATTTAGGGTGTACGTTTTTTATAACAGAGTTCAAGTAAAGGCGGTATATTTTCTATAGCAGAGTAGAAATAGTGGACTTATATTTATTATAACAGAGTTGGAGGAGAGTGTTTATTTCATTTAAAGCTGAGTATATTTATAGGGTTTCTATGTTTTATAACCACGTAGAAATAGAGATTTCATATTTTTTATAACAGAGTAAGGGAAGAGTATTTATTTTAAAACAGTATATTCAGACGGTGTATATTTATTACAGTAGATTAGAACTAGCGGGTGTATATTTATTATTACAGAGTAAAAATTGATTGTGTATATTTCTTATAACAGAGTAGAAATAGAGGTTTTGGATTTTTTATAACAGAATAGACGAAGAGTACTTATTTATTTTAAAGCAGAGTATATTTAGAGTGTGTATATTTTTTATAACGGAGTAGAAACAGGGGATTTTTGTATTTTATAAGAGAGTAACAGAAGGGTGTTTTTTTATTTTAAAGCAGAGTATGTTTAAAAAGTGTATATATTTTATAACAGAGAAAATTGTGGGTGTATATATTTTAAAACAAAGTATAAATTTAGGGTGTATATTAATTATAAAATAGTAGCAGAAGAGTGTTTATTTATTTTAAAGCATATTATATTTAGAAGGGGTCTATTTTTGATAACAGAGTACAAATTGAAGGTGTACTTTTTTTATAACAGGGTAGAAATAGAGGGTGTTTGTTTTTTATAACAGAGTAGCAGAAGGGTGTTTATTTATTTTAGGGCAGAGTATATTTAGGGGAGGTATATATTTTATAACACAGTACCAATTGATGGTGTATGTTTTTTAAAACTGAGTAGAAATAGAGGGTTTATATTTTTTAAAACAGTAGCAGAAGAAAGCTTGTTTATTTTAAAGGAGAGTATATTTAGAGTGTGTATATTTTTATAACAGAGTAGAAAGAGGGGATTTTTGTATTTTATAAGAGAGTAACAGAAGGGTGTTTTTTTATTTTAAAGCAGAGTATGTTTAAAAAGTGTACATATTTTATAACAAAGAGAAAATTGTGGGTGTATATATTTTATAACAAAGTATAAATTTAGGGTGTATATTAATTATAACATAGTAGCAGAAGAGTGTTTATTTATTTTAAAGCATATTATATTTAGAAAGTGTCTATTTTTTATGACAGGGTACAAATTGAAGGTGTACTTTTTTTATAACAGGGTAGAAATAGAGGGTGTCTGTTTTTTATAACAGAGTAGCAGAAGGGTGTTTATTTATTTTAGGGCAGAGTATATTTAGGGGGTATATATATTTTATAACACAGTACCAATTGAGGGTGTATGTTTTTTAAAACTGAGTAGAAATAGAGGGTTTATATTTTTTAAAACAGTAGCAGAAGAAAGCTTGTTTATTTTAAAGTACAGTAGATTTAGAGTGTGTATATTTTTTATAACAGAGTAGAAAGAGGGGATTTTTGTATTTTATAAGAGAGTAAAAGAAGGGTGTTTTTTTATTTTAAAACAGAGTATGTTTAAAAAGTGTATATATTTTATAACAAAGAGAAAATTGTGGGTGTATATATTTTATAACAAAGTATAAATTTAGGGTGTATATTAATTATAACATAGTAGCAGAAGAGTGTTTATTTATTTCAAAGCATATTATATTTAGAAGGTGTCTATTTTTTATGACAGAGTACAAATTGAAGGTGTACTTTTTTTATAACAGTGTAGAAATAGAGGGTGTTTTTTTTTATAGCAGAGTTGCAGAAGGGTGTTTATTTATTTTAGGGCAGAGTATATTTAGGGGGTATATATATTTTATAACACAGTACCAGTTGATGGTGTATGTTTTTTAAAACTAAGTAGAAATAGAGGGTTTATATTTTAAAACAGTAGCAGAAGAAAGCTTGTTTATTTTAAAGCAGAGTATATTTAAAGGGTGTATATATTTTATAACAGTACAAATTGAGGGTGTATATTTTTTATAACAGAGTAGAATTAGTGTTTTTATATTTTTTATAATAGAGTAGCAGAAGATAGTGTATTAGTTTTAAAGAAGAGTGTGTTTACAGGTTGTGTATTTTTTATAACAGATTAAAACTTGAGCGTGTATATTTTTTATAACAGAGTAGAATTAGAATTTTTATATTTTTTATAACACAGTAACAGAAAAGGGTTTATTTATTTTAAAGCAGAGTATATTTAGAAGGTGCCTTTATTTTATAACAGAGTAAAATTTGGGGGTGTACATATTTTATAACAGGGTAGAAATAGAGGTTTTATATATTTTTTGACAGAGTAGAAATAGAGGGAGTTTATGTTTTGTAACAGTAGATATAGAGGTTGTGAATTTTTTATAACAGAGTTCAAATTGAAGGTGTACTATTTTTATAACAGGGTAGAAATAGAGGGGGTTTGTTTTTTATAACAGAGTTGCAGAATGGTGTTTGTTTATTTTTGGGCAGAGTATATTTAGCGGGTGTATATATTTTATAACAGAGTAACAATTGAGGGTATATGTTTATTAAAACTGAATAGAAATAGAGGGGTTTTTTTATAACAGTGTAGCAGTAGGGTGTTTATTTATTTTAGGGCAGAGTATATTTAGGGAGTGCATATATTTTATAACACAGTAACAATTGATGGTGTATGTTATTTAAAACTGAGTAGAAATAGAGGGTTTATATTTTTTAAAACAGTAGCAGAAGAAAGCTTGTTTATTTTAAAGCAGAGTATATTTAGAGTGTGTATTTTTTTTATAACAGAGTAGAAACAGGGGATTTTTGTATTTTAAAAGAGAGTAACAGAAGGGTGCTTTTTTATTTTAAAGCAGAGTATGTTTAAAAGGTATATATTTTTTATACCAAAGAGAAAATTGAGGGTGTATATATTTTATAACAGAGTATAAATTTAGGGTGTATATTAATTATAACATAGTAGCAGAAGAGTGTTTATTTGTTTTAAAGCATATTATATTTAGAAGGTGTGTATTTTTTATAACAGAGTACAAATTGAAGGTGTACTTTTTTATAACAGGGTAGAAATAGAGGGTGTTTGTTTTTTATAACAAAGTAGCAGAAGGGTATTTATTTATTTTAGGGGAGAGTATATTTAGGGGGTGTATATATTTTATAACACAGTACCAATTGATGGTGTATGTTTTTTAAAACTGAGTAGAAAAAGAGGGTTTATATTTTTTAAAACAGTAGAAGAAGAAAGCTTGTTCATTTTAAAGCAGAGTATTTTTAGAAGGTGTATATTTTTTATAACAGTACAAATTGACTGTGTATATTTTTGTATAACAGAGTAGAATTACGGTTTTTATATTTTTTATAACAGAGTAGCAGAAGATAGTGTATTTATTTTAAAGAAGAGTGTGTTTACAGGTTGTGTATTTTTTATAACAGATTAAAAATTGAGCATGTATATTTTTATAACAGAGTAGAATTAGAATTTTCATATTTTTTTATAACAGAGTAACAGAAGAGTGTTTATTTATTTTAAAGCAGAGTATATTTAGAGGGTGCATATTTTTTGTAACAGAGTGGAAATACAGGGTTTACATTTTTTATCACAGACTAGAAAAAGGGTGTTTATTTATTTTAAAGCAGAGTATATTTAAAAGGTGCATTTTTTATAAGAGAGTAAAAATTGGGGGATTAAATATTTTATAACAGGGTAGAAATAGAGGTTTTATATTTTTTATGACAGAGTAGAAATAGAGGGAGTATATGTTTTGTAACAGTAGAAATAGAGGGTGTGTATTTCTTATAACAGAGTACAAATTTAGGGTGTACGTTTTTTATAACAGAGTTCAAGTAAAGGCGGTATATTTTCTATTACATAGTAGAAATAGGGGATTTATATTTTTTTTATCACAGTTGGAGGAGAGTGTTTATTTCATTTAAAGCTGAATATATTTATAGGGTTTCTATGTTTTATAACTGCATAGAAATAGAGGTTTCATATTTTTTATAACAGTGTAAGGGAAGAGTATTTATTTTAAAACAGTATATTCAGACGGTGTATATTTTTTATAGTAGAGTAGAAATAGAGGGTGTATATTTATTATTATGAGTATAATTTGTTTGTGTATATTTATTATAACAGAGTAGAAATAGAGGGTTTGTATTTTTAATAACAGAATAGACGATGAGTGTTTATTTATTTTAAAGCAGAGTATATTTAGAGGGTGTATATTTTTTATAACAGAGTACAAACAGGGAATTTTTTTATTTTATAAGAGAGTAACCAAAGGGTGTTTTTTTATTTTAGCGCAGAGTAAGTTTAAAAGTTAAATATTTTTTATACCAAAGAGAAAATTGAGGGTGTATATATTTTATAACAGAGTATAAATTTAGGGTTTATATTAATTATAACATAGTAGCAGAAGAGTGTTTATTTATTTTAAAGCATATTACATTTAGAAGGGGTCTATTTTTTATAACAGAATACAAATTGAAGGTGTACTTATTTATAACAGGGTAGAAATAGAGGGTGTTTGTTTTTTATAACAGAGTAGCAGAAGGGTGTTTATTTATTTTAGGGCAGACTAAATTTAGGGGCGTATATATTTTATAACACAGTACCAATTGATGGTGTATGTTTTTTAAAACTGAGTAGAAAAAGAGGGTTTATATTTTTGAAAACAGTAGTAGAAGAAAGCTTGTTTATTTTAAAGCAGAGTATATTTAGAGGGTGTATATTTTTTATAACAGTACAAATTGAGGGTGTATATTTTTTATAACAGAGTAGAATTAGTGTTTTTATATTTTTTATAACAGAGTAGCAGAAGATAGTGTATTTATTTTAAAGAAGAGTGTGTTTACAGGTTGTGTATTTTTTATAACAGATTAAAAATTGAGCGTGTATATTTTTTATAACAGAGTAGAATTAGAATTTTTATATTTTTTATAACAGAGTAACAGACGAGTATTTATTTTAAAGCAGAGTATATTTAGAGGGTGCATATTTTTTGTAACAGAGTGGAAATACAGGGTTTACATTTTTTTCACAGGCTAGAAAAAGGGTGTTTATTTATTTTAAAGCAGAGTGTATTTAGAAGGCGCATTTTTTTATAACAGAGTAAAAATTGTGGGTGTACATATTTTATAACAGGGTATAAATAGAGGTTTTATATTTTTTATGACAGAGTAGAAATAGAGGGAGTATATATTTTGTAACAGTAGAAATAGAGGGTGTGTATTTTTTATAACAGAGTACAAACTTATGGTGTACGTTTTTTATAGCAGAGTTCAAGTAAAGGCGGTATATTTTCTATAGCAGAGTAGAAATAGTGGATTTATATTTATTATAATGGAGTTGGAGGAGAGTGTTTATTTCATTTAAAGCTGAGTATATTTATAGGGTTTCTATGTTTATAACCGTGTAGAAATAGAGGTTTCATATTTTTTATAAGAGAGTAAGGGAAGAGAATTTATTTTAAAACAGTATATTCAGAGGGTGTATATTTTTTATAATAGAGTAGAAATAGAGGGTGTATATTTATTATTACAGAGTAAAAATTGATTGTGTATATTTATTATCACAGAGTAAAAATAGAGGGTTTGGATTTTTTATAGCAGAATATACGAAGAGTGTTTATTTATTTTAAAGCAGAGTATATTTAGAGTGTGTATATTTTTTATAACAGAGTAGAAAGAGGGGATTTTTGTATTTTGTAAGAGAGTAACAGAAGGGTGTTTTTTAATTTTAGCGCAGAGTATGTTTAAAAGGTATATATTTTTTATACCAAAAAGAAAATTGAGGGTGTATATATTTTATAACAGAGTATAAATTTAGGGTGTATATTAATCATAACATAGTAGCAGAAGGGTGTTTATTTATTTTAAAGCATATTATATATATATAAAATATATATATATATATTTTATAACAGAGTACAAATTGAAGGTGTACTTTTTTTATAACAGGGTAGAAATAGAGGGTGTTTGTTTTTTATAACAGAGTAGCAGAAGGGTGTTTATTTATTTTAAGGCAGAGTATATTTAGATGGTGTATATATTTTATAACAGAGTACCAACTGAGGGTGTATGTTCTTTACAACTGAGTACAAATAGAGGGTTTATATTTTTAAAACAGTAGCAGGAGAAAGCTTGTTTATTTTAAAGCAGAGTATATTTAGAGTGTGTATATTTTTATAACAGAGTAGAAACAGGGGATTTTTGTATTTTATGAGAGCGTAACAGAAGGGTGTTTTTTTATTTTAAGTCAGATTAGGTTTTAAAGGTATATATTTTTTATACCAAAAAGAAAATTGAGGGTATATATATTTTATAACAGAGTATAAATTTAGGGTGCATATTAATTATAACATAGTAGCAGAAGAGTGTTTATTTATTTTAAAGCATATTATATTTAGATGGTGTCTATTTTTTATGACAGAGTACAAATTGAAAGTGTACTTTTTTTATAACAGGGTAGAAATAGAGGGTGTTTGTTTTTTATAACAGAGTAGCAGAAGGGTGTTTATTTATTTTAGGGCAGAGTATATTTAAGGGGTGTATATATTTTATAACACAGTACCAATTGATGGTGTATGTTTTTTAAAACTGAGTAGAAATGGAGGGTTATATTTTTTAAAACAGTAGCAGAAGAAAGCTTCTTTATTTTAAAGCCGAGTATATTTACAGGGTGTATATTTTTTATAACAGTAAAAATTGAGGGTGTATATTTTTTTATAACAGTAGAATTAGTGTTTTTATATTTTTTATAACAGAGTAGCAGAAGATAGTGTATTAGTTTTAAAGAAGAGTGTGTTTACAGATTGTGTATTTTTTATAACAGATTAAAAATTGAGCGTGTATATTTTTTATAACAGAGTAGAATTAGAAACTTTATATTTTTTATAACAGAGTAACAGAAGAGTGTTTATTTATTTTAAAGCAGAGTATATTTAGAGTGTGTATATTTTTTATAACAGAGTAGAAACAGGGGATTTTTGTATTTTATAAGAGAGTAACAGAAGGGTGTTTTTTATTTTAGCGCAGAGTATGTTTGAAAGGTATATATTTTTTATAACAAAGAGAAAATTGAGGGTGTATATATTTCATAACAGAGTATAAATTTAGGGTGTATATTAATTATAACATAGTAGCTGAAGACTGTTTATTTATTTTAAAGCATATTATATTTAGAAGGTGTCTATTTTTTATAACAGAGTACAAATTGAAGGTGTAATTTTTTTATAACAGTGTAGAAATTGAGGGTGTTTGTTTCTTATAACAGAGTAGCAGAAGGGTGTTTATTTATATTTGGGCAGAGTATATTTAGGGGGTGTTTATATTATATAACACAGTACCAATTGATGGTGTATGTTTTTGAAAACTGAGTAGAAATAGAGGGTTTATATATTTTAAAACAGTAGCAGAAGAAAGCTTGTTTATTTTAAAGCAGAGTATATTTAGAGGGTGTATATTTGTTATAACAGTACAAATTGAGGGTGTATATATTTTATAACAGAGTAGAATTAGTGTTTTTATATTTTTTATAACAGAGTAGCAGAAGATAGTGTATTTATTTTAAAGAAGAGTGTGTTTACAGGTTGTGTAATTTTTATAACAGATTTAAAATTGATCGTGTATATTTTTTATAACAGAGTAGAATTAGAATTTTTATATTATTTATAACAGAGTAACAGAAGAATGTTTATTTATTTTAAAGCAGAGTATATTTAGAAGTTGCATATTTTTTGTAACAGAGTGGAAATATAGGGTTTACGTTTTTTATCACAGACTAGAAATGTGTGTTTATTTATTTTAAAGCAGAATATATTTAGAGTGTGTTTATTTTTCATAACAGAGTAGAAACAGGGGATTTTTGTATTTTATAAGAGAGTAACACAAGGGGGTTTTTTATTTTAAAGCAGAGTATATTTAGAGGGTGCACATTTTTTTGTAACAGAGTGGAAATACAGGGTTTACATTTTTTATCACAGACTAGAAAAAGGGTGTTTATTTATTTTAAAGCAGAGTATATTTAGAAGGTACATTTTTTTTATAACAGAGTAAAAATTGGGTGTGTACATATTTTATAACAGGGTAGAAATAGAGGTTTTATATTTTTTATGACAGAGTAGAAATAGGGGGAGTATATATTTTGTAACAGTAGAAATAGAGGGTGTGTATTTTTTATAACAGAGTACAAATTTAGGGTGTACGTTTTTTATAACAGAGTTCAAGTAAAGGCAGTATATTTTCTATAACATAGTAGAAATAGGGGATTTTTATTTTTATAACGGAGTTGGAGGAGAGTGTTTATTGCATTTAAAGCTGAGAAAATTTATAAGGTTTCTATGTTTTATAACCGTGTAGAAATAGAGGTTTCATATTTTTTATAACAGAGTAAGAGAAGAGTATTTATTTTAAAACAGTATATTCAGACGGTGTATATTCTTTATAGTATAGTAGAAATAGAGGGTTTATATTTATTATTACAGATTAAAAATTGATTGTGTATATTTATTATAACAGTGTAGAAATAGAGGATTTGGATTTTTTATAACAAAATAGATGAAGAGAGTTTATTTATTTTAAAGCAGAGTATATTTAGAGTGTGTATATTTTTTATAACAGAGTAGAAACAGGGGATTTTTGTAAATTATAAGAGAGTAACAGAAGGGTGTTTTTTTATTTTAGCGCAGAGTATGTTTAAAAGGTATATATTTTTATACCAAAGAAAAATTTGAGGGTGTATATATTTTATAACAGTATAAATTTAGGGTGTATATAAATTATAACATAGTAGAAGAGTTTTTATTTATTTTAAAGCATATTATATTTAGAAGGGGTCTATTTTTTATAACAGAGTACAAATTGAAGGTGTACTATTTTTATAACAGGGTAGAAATAGAGGGTGTTTGTTTTTTATAACAGAGTAGCAGAATGGTGTTTATTTATTTTAGGGCAGAGTATATTTGGGGGTGTATACATTTTATAACAGAGTACCGATTGAGGGTGTATGTTTTTTAAAACTGAGTAGAAATAGAGGGTTTATATTTTTTAAAACAGTAGCAGAAGAAAGCTTGTTTATTTTAAAGCAGAGTATATTTAGAGTGTGTATATTTTTTTATAAGAGAGTAGAAACAGTGGATTTTTGTATTTTATAAGAGAGTAACAGAAGGGTGTTTTTTTATTTTAAAGCAGAGTAGTTTAAAAGGTATATATTTTATATACCAAAGAGAAAATTGAGGGTGTATATATTTTATAACAGAGTATAAATTTAGTGTGTATATTAATTATAACATAGTAGCAGAAGAGTTTTTATTTATTTTAAAGCATATTATATTTCGAAAGTGTCTATTTTTTGTAACAGAGTACAAATTGAAGGTGTACTTTTTTTATAACAGGGTAGAAATAGAGGGTGTTTGTTTTTTATAACAGAGAAGCAGAAGGGTGTTTATTTATTTTAGGGCAGAGTATATTTAGTGGGTTTATATATTTTATAACAGGGTACCAAATGAGGGTTTATGTTTTTTAAAACTGAGTAGAAATAGAGGGTTTATGTATTGTAAAACAGTAACAGAAGAAAGCTTGTTTATTTTAAAGCAGAGTATATTTAAAGGGTCTATGTTTTTTATAACAGAGTAGAAACAGGGAATTTTTGTATTTTATAAGGGAGTAACAGAAGGGTGTTTTTTTATTTTAAAGCAGAGTATGTTTAAAAGGTATATATTTTTTATACCAAAGAGAAAATTGAGTGTGTATATATTTTATAACAGAGTATAAATTTAGTGTGTATATTAATTATAACATAGTAGCAGAAGTGTTTATTTATTTTAAAGCATATTATATTTAGAAGGTGTCTATTTTTTATAACAGAGTACAAAATGAAGGTGTACTTTTTTATTAAAAGGGTAGAAATAGAGGGTGTTTGTTTTTTATAACAGAGTAGCAGAAGGGTGTTTATTTATTTTAGGGCAGAGTATATTTAGGGGGTGTATATATTTTATATCAGAGTACCAACTGAGGGTGTATGTTTTTTAAAACTGAGTA
>PVKV010042171.1:0-10908 GCA_004027835.1 Alouatta palliata
GTTCCCTAAAGCCATTTGAACGAAATTCAAACTCATCGTAACGTAGAAGGTACTATGTAATCTGACCTTTGCTTATTTTTTAACCACTTTCTCCATCATCATCTACTTGTAGCAGCACACCAAGCTCCTTCTTTAAAAGCTTTTGCAGTTATTGTTTGCCCTTCCCGAACTGTTCTTCCTTCAGATCCTTTTGTAGTTCCTTCCTCCTCACCCTCAATTTAGTTTCAGTTTGTCTTCTGTGACCACCATGACATTGCAAAGTAATATGTCCCTTCCCACTCTGGTCATTCTCTGTTGTGTTGCCATATTTTATTTTAAGAGCACTTGACAGTAACTGAAACGTTTTATTCATATGTTAACTGGTCACCTGCATTAGAATGTATGTTTTGTGAAGACAAGGACTTTTTATGGCTTCTTCAATACTGTGTGCCTAGAACAGTGCGTGCATCTAAGTCTGCAGTCATTAAATATTTATTGAATGAATCAATTATGTTTTAAAAGTAGGAGTAAAGCTAGAAGTAATTACACAAAAACATATTAATTTAGCTATCATATCTGACTATTTGATGTTATGATGGTGAGAGTATAAGAGTCTACAATTGATAATTTGCCTTGACTATGACTATTTCATACTCTTTTGGATCTTTTAAATTTGTTTTTCTAATTTTTATTCTTTTGACCTTTTCAGAATCTGCTAGATGATGTGGAAGAGTTTCATGAACGTGCTCAGGAGGCCATGATGGATGAAACCCCAGATTCTTCCAAACTCCAGATGTTGATAGATATGGGCTCTAGTCTCTATGTGGAACTCCCTGAATTACCACGACTGAAGCAAGAGCTACAACAGGCTCGGTGGTTGGATGAAGTCAGACTGACCCTATCAGATCCACAACAAGTCACTTTGGATGTCATGAAGAAACTAATAGACTCTGGGGTAGGGTTGGCACCCCACCATGCTGTGGAGAAAGCAATGGCTGAACTACAGGAGCTCCTTACAGTGTCTGAACGATGGGAAGAAAAGGCTAAGGTCTGCCTGCAGGCAAGGTGAACACAGATTTTTGTGACTGTTGCCTCTTTAACAACCAAGTCAGAAGGTAGAAGGGGAAGAAGGAACTTAAGGGCTGCTTATTTCCTTAAATGACTTGTTTGGGTTTTTTGCCTTTAGAATTTTAATGTGTAAGTAGCATTAGTCAAGTTATGTAGGTGGGAAAGGCGTTTCCTGATGATCCAGGGCTTGAAGGGAGGGGGAGATTCTCCTCTCTCCCTGCTTTGGCAGGCAGCTCCTGGAGAGGTGCAGGTGGGTGGTAATGAGTACAGACAAGCTGTAGAGTTTCTTGCTGGGCAGGAATGTCTATAGGCCACACCTTCTTCAGCCCTCAGAGCACCTCATCATGTCTGGACCCACGAATGGGGTGACAGTGTCAGGGAGTGGGTTCTCCTGTGTCTGGCTCCAACAACTGATTTATGGTGATGAAATTAAATAGTTAATTAAATGTTTTGTGCCTTCCCTGGCCAATCACTAAGTTATCAAATGGGACTACATGTAGATAGTTTCAAATATGTGCAAACTATTGTGTAGAGTACTTTGTTAGATACTTCATGTTATAGTAGTATTTTGTTTAGGGCCTATGATTAGTGATATTGTAGTTAGGAAGTAAGAATTACAAAGCTCATTATAGTATGTTATTAATGTTAACTGAAAGTTATGGAAAAATGTTACAGGGATTCAGGGGGGAAGATCAGGGTGAGCTTGGGTGGTCAGTAGAGAAGCTTGAGAGAAAAATAAGAACTTAGGTAGAGCCTTGAGAAATCAGTAGGTTTGAAGAGGAAAGGAGGTAAAAGAAATGTCAGAAACTGAGTTTAAGGAATATGTAGGGTGTGTTCAGATGATAGAATATAAGTGGATTTCCTTGGAGTGGAGGAATTATGCCGGAAAGTGTGGGGAGATGAGAATCAGGCAGGAGGAGAATGTTGAGACTGTATTAGTATTAGCACCCCATTGGACTTAATGAGATTTAAATAAAGTGTTTATATTTCACTGTATATTAGTAAATTTGGCTGATAATTAATAGTGGCATTCTTTCTGAAAGCATTTAGCAGCTCAAATTAATATTTATATAATTTCTGTTGTGAGAATGCGGAAACTGGGGTGCATAGAGAGATCAGAGAGATCATGTAGTTACTGAGTGACACAACTGAGATTTAAAGCACCTTCCACTTCATTTCAGTGTCTCTGTTTACTTAACTACTTCGCCAGCCACTTACTTTGCATGCATTTTGATAAGAAAATCTTTAGGTGACTTAATTAGCACAGCTCTGAGAAGCCTCCGTGTATACTGGATATTTTGCTATCCAGATGCCAAGCAGAATACATCCTAAAATTTATTCAGAGCTTTTCCTATCTGAACTATTCATATTACTCTGTGTCTTCAGATTAATGACAGGGGGTGGGAACATATTAAATGGACAAAGCTAAATAACTCTGGAATGTAAAACTATGATTTTGATATACCTGATGCAACTGGTAGTAGTCTACCAAATGAAATTTTGTTGGTAATAATAGTTAAAAACGTTCTTTTCCTGGTCACCTACATTTATTCAGTCACCAGGTTCTGATGATTTTGCCTCCAAAATGTCTTTCATATCTGTCTTTCAAATTCATTGTCACTGACCTACTTGTAGTCCTCTTATATTTTACCTTGATATTTGAGTTTGGTAAGTATTGATGGAGCACCTACTGCATGCCAGCCACTGTTTCTAAATGCTATGAATGAACAAGGTACACAAAGGTCTCTGCTCTCAAGGGGCTACCATTCTAGGAGATAGAGAGAGAGAGAGAGAGAAATGAATTAATTTCAAATAATTAGTGTCATGAAAAAAGTAAAATTGGTAAAGAAATAGAGGATAATGTGATTGGTGGAAATAGTGGGAGTTAGACTCTTTTCTAACATCTGTCAGAATTATCTTTTTGAAACACAACCTTAATTTTCTTGATCTCCTAGTATTGATTATTAACTGCTTACCATTATTTTCTTGAGATCCTTTCTTTGCCTTTGGCCTTCTCTTTACCTCTAAAATAATGGTTTTCCTCTAGATTCTGGCATAGGTGCCTTTCTTTCCTCACTCTGTACAGTCTCTCTGGAAATTTCGTCTAATTTATTGGCTCCGTTTGCCTTTTTTATACTGAATAACTCCTAGTTCTTTGTTTAAAATATAGATTGCTTTCATAACTATTATCTGCCTGTTAGATAATTCCAGGGGATGTCCCACAGTTACCTGAAATTCTCTGTATCCAAAATTGGACTCATTAATGTCTTCCCATATCCTCCTCTTTTGTTTCTTTAAATTATACCATCTTTCACTCATTTGAACAAGCAGTTACTTTGGTAGTTAGCCTTGACTCCTCCTTTGTTTTTCTTTATCCTCAAACTCAGTCATGCTGATTATATTTCCCCAGTGCTTCTCATTTTCATTTTTTTTTAAGTTTGTACTTGGATATATGTTATATTCATTCTTTTTTTTTGTTTTGTTTTGTTTTTGTTTTTTTTGAGACGGAGACTTGCTCTGTTGCCCAGGTTGGGGTGTGCAGTGGCACCATCGTGGCTCATGGCAACTTCCACTGCCCAAGGCTCAAGCAATTCTTGTGCCTCAGCCTCCCAAGTAGCTGGGATTACAGGCGTGTGCCACCATGCACAGCTAATTTTTTTATTTTTAGTAGAGATGGGGTTTTATTTTGGCCAGGCTGGTCTTGAGCTCCTGACCTCAAGCAGTCTGCCTGCCTCCGCCTCCCGAAGTGCTGGTATTACAGGCCTGAGCCACTGTGCCTAGGCTTTTACCCTCATTCATTCTTTTTTTGTTTTTCTTGAGACAGAGTCTCACACTGTTGCCCGGGCTGGAGTGCAGTGACGTGATCTTGGCTAACTGCAACCTCCACCTCCCAGGTTCAAGCAATTTTCCTGCCTTAGCCTCCCAAGTAGCTAGGATTACAGGCACTCGCCACCATGTCCAGTTGTCCAGTTAATTTTTTGTATTTTTAATAGAGACAGGGTTTCACCATGTTGACCAGGCTGGTCTGGAACTCCTGACCTCATGATCGGCCTCCCAAAGTCCTGGGATTACAGCATGAGCCACCACACCTGGCCTTACCCTCATTCCTGAAAGACCTTTTTGCATTAGGTGTAAAATTACTGGTTGACGATTATTTTATCTTAATACTTTGGACATATCGTGCTCTCTGCTGTTTTAGAAAGAATCTTTTCACTTGGACTGCTTGTAGGATTGTTTCTTGTTTTTCTCTTATTCCACTCAGGCTGCATTGTAGCTAGCCTAGATCACAGCAGCAGATTCTGTCTGGTATATATATATATACACATATATATATATATACATACATACATATGTATATATATATATTTTTTTTCTTTCTTTCTTTCTTCTTTTTGAGATGGAGTTTTGCTCTGTCACCAGGCTGGAGTGCAGTGGCTCAGTCTCAACTCACTGCAACCTCCACCTCCCGGGTTCAAGTGATCCTTCCGCCTTAGCTGGGACTACAGGCGTGTGCCACCACGCCCGGCTAATTTTTGTAGTTTTAGTAGAGACGGGGGTCTCACCATGTTGGCCAGGATGGTCTCGATCTCTTGACCTCGTGATCCACCCACCTCGGCCTCCCAAAGTGCTGGGATTACAGGCGTGAGCGACCGCGCCCGGCCTCTCCTACTATATATTCTAATAGCGCCTTTACTTTCCTTTGTCATCATAATGCATCATAAACTTTTTATTAATAATCTTCATAAGATTAAAAAAGTTTCCTGAGGCTGGGCACAGTGGCTCATGCCTGTAATCTCAGCATTTTGGGAGGTTGAGGAGGGTGGATTGCTTGAGCCCAGGAGCTCGAGACCAGCCTGGCTAACATAGCAAAACCACATCTCTACTAAAAATACAAAAAATTAGCTGGGCCAGGTGGTGCATGCCTGTAGTCCCAGCTATTAGGGAGGCTGAGGCATGAGAGTTGTTTGAACCCAGGAGGCAGAGGTTGTGGTGAGCTGAGACTGTGCCACTGCACTTCAGCCTGGGTGACAGCAAGACTCAAAAAATAAATAAATGAAAGGTTTCTTGAGACAAGGACTATCACTCTTGCTCATGAGCAATTTCCAGGACCTAGAACAGTGCCTAACACATAGTAGGATTCGTGGCTGATGAACTATTCCCACTTCAGTAGCTTCTCATTGCTTTGCATAATGAAGTCCATGGCTCTCGGGACTCTGCATCTTTCTTCCTGCCAAATTCCCTTTTCCTGCCCCACTCTTTGTCCACCCATCCCCTGCCTCCAATCCTCCACATCACGCTCAAATTGCAAACTGAACCAGTAACTGCCTTTTAAGTGTTTCTCCATGACTTTGTTGATTATATTCCTGGTTTCTTTAACTTATTTAACTTTTCATTTGACAGAATCATACTAATTTAAGGCCTACTTCAAAGCCTTTCTCAACTCTCCTGGGCAGAATTAATCACTGCCTCCCATAACAGTGAATTTATAGTAAATTGGTTTTAGTTCCCAGTAGAAGTATAATTCTTATCTTTTATTGCGATTCATTGAGAGTAAGGTCTATGCTATATTCATCTTTGTGTAACTGGTGTTAATGAATGTAGTTTAAGTAAATGTATGTTGTCAGCATTAATGGATTTCTAGTGTGTTGTTTTCTACATTGCTATCAAATGTGCATCTCTGACAGTTTCAGATACTGTAGAGAAGTAGAGGCAGTCTAGTGTAGTGAAAGGAGCATGGATCTGACCCTCTGAATCAGTATTTCAGATGTGTCCTTTATTACACTAACTGGCAGGGGAAAATAACTTACCTTCTTTGATTTAAAGTTTTCTTATCTGTAAAATGTTTATATTTTATTATAAACTTATGTTTATACATTTTCATATCTATAAAGTTTTGTTATCTATAAGATGGAAAAGAAAGATACTAGCTGCTTTGCCTCTCTTGTAGGATTGCGGTAAGAATTCAGGGAAATCATGTATATGAAATTCTCTACACATTCTGAAATGTTATTTAAATGTTGATTTCTCATGCATCCCACTCTGTTTTTATTGTTCTTTTAGACCACGGCACAGTGTGGCAAGTTTAGAAAGCATTGTGAATGAAGCCAAGAACATTCCAGCCTTTCTACCCAATGTGTTGTCCTTGAAAGAAGCCTTACAAAAGGCTCGTGAATGGACAGCTAAAGTGGAAGCTGTTCAGGTAAGGAGACTCTTGGATTATCCCACCTATCAGGTAATGCCTGTTTCATAGATTACAAAACTTTTAATTCTTTAGAATAGAATAATCATAATACAAATGTTCCCTAATGTAGATTGACTTGTGATTTTTTTTTTTTTTTGACTTTATAATGGTGTGAAAGTGATACACATTTAGTAGAAACTCTGTGTTTTGAATTTTGAATTTTGATCTTTTGCCAGGCTAGCAATATGTGGTATGACACTCTCTCACAATGCTGGGCAGCAGCATTGAGCCACAGCTCCCAGTCAGCCATGCTGATGTAAGTGTTCTGAGCACCTTTAAGGTGGGCTAGGCTAAGGCTGGGCTAAGCTGTGTTTGGTATGTTAATTTTACTAAATGCATTTTCAACTTATGATATTTTCAACTTACGATGGGGACATAACTCCATCGTAAGTTGAGGAGCACGTATAATTCTAGTGAAGTTTACTTACTCTTCTGTGTGATTTTATAAATCAGAATAATTATTACTTTCTTAAATATTACTTTTTTTTTTGGTTGGTTTTTTTTGAGATGAAGCCTCGCACTGTTGCCAGGCTGGAGTGCAGTGGTACAATCTCGGCTCACTGCAACCTCACACTCGCTGGTTCCCGTGATTCACCTGCCTCAGCCCTCAAGTAGCTGGGATTACAGGCACACGCCACCACGCCCAGCTAATTTTTGTATTTTAGTAGAGACGGGTTTCACCATATTGGCCAGGATGGTCTCGATTTCCTGGCCTCGTGATCCGCCCATCTTGGCCTCCCAGAGTGTTGGGATTATAGGTGTGAGCCACCGCACCTGGCCTTGGTGTCAAATTCTAATGACTTCTCTTTTACTGTCTTTTCAGTTGACTTTTTCTGGGACCTGCTTAGCTACTACTGTTTCTCTTCTGTTTTTTTTTAATTCTTTTTTTTTTTTTTTTTGAGACGGAATTTTGGTCTTGTTGCCCAGGCTGGGGTGCAGTGGCACGATCGCAACTCATTGCAACCTCTATCTTCCAGGTTCAAGTGATTCTCCTGCCTCAGCCTCCCCAGTAGCTGGAATTACAGGCACCCACCACCACACTTGGCTAATTTTTTGTATTTTTAGTAAAGATAGGGTTTCATTCTGTTGGCCAGGCTGGGTCTCCAACTCCTGACCTCAGGTGATCCACCCGCCTCAGCCTCCCAAAGTGGTGGGATTTCATGTGTGAACCACCACACCTGGCCAGATTATTTCTGTCTTTATCAGGACAGCTTTTGTGTTTGTTGCATCTTTGACCTGGTTCAGGCAGTAGTTGTTGTCTTCAAATGTCTGAGAATCTTTAATTGGCTGTTTTATTTATGATTGAAGGACTAAGTCAACAAGTGTAGGTAGCTATCATGTGTTTCCTCTGTAATTCAAAGGGCTGTTTCTCTACCAGGCACTCCCTTCAGTGGGAATACTGACTTGTAGGCTGTAAGTAAGCGGACAGGTTTTGTTGTTTGGCAGACTTTCATGTGTTTCCTCTGTAATTTCAATGGGCTGTTTCTCTACCAGGCATTCCCTTTGGTGGGAATACTGACTTGTAGGCTGTAAGTAAGTGTACAGGTTTTGTCGTTTGGCAGACTTTCATGTGTCTCCTTTAATTTCAAAGGGCTGTTTCTCTACCAGGCACTTCGCTTTAGTGGGAATACTGACTTGTAGGCTTAAGTAAGTGGACAGGTTTTGTTGTTTGGCAGACTTTTCTTTAGGCTGCATGGCTTGGGAGCAGGCTATGTCTAGGCTTAGCCAGGTGTTCTGTAGTCAAATGGCTATAATGGGCCACAAGAAAGAATAATAGTAAATATCATGTTTCTTGATATGAGCTTATTTTCTATTCTTCTTAGTTATCTGTTTTTATCTTGGTATTGTAGTAGCTTTATTGTATCATTTTAACATCTTATAGGACTAGAGCCACTTCTTTACCCCCTTTAAACATGCATAGATTTTTTTCTTTTTTGGCGGGGGTGAGGGGAACAGAGTCTTGCTCTGTTGCCCAGTTAGATCTTAGCTCACTGCAACTTACTCTTCCTCCTGGGTTCAAGCTGTTCTCATGCCTCAGCCTCCCGAGTAGCTGAGATTACAGGTGTGCACCACTATGCCTGGGTGATTTTTGTATTTTTAGTAGAAACAAGGTGTCGCCATGTTGGCCAGGTTGGTCTTCACTCCTGGCCTCCTCCCAGAGGGCTGGGATTACAGGCATAAGCCACCGTAATCAACCAAAAGTTCATAAGCTTCTTGCCTATTTATTTTTTGCTATGGTTCAGTATATCTTTCAAAATGAGTTTATAGGCAAATGTGTCAGTTAATATGTGGGGAATATCCTTACACTGGAATACAATGTAGATGTTCTATAAATAATAATGATTTCATTGCATGGAAAATTAAAACATTGTGAACTTGGAAGGAAAATATTTATTCTTATTTCTGTTTATATAAGATAAAATGGAGGTGGTTACCAGAACTGAAATACTGCTTTTAGTTGGAAAAATTGTGAAAGACTTTGAAATTGGCAGAAAGATTAAGTATCCTTTCAGTGAAATATTGGATGTTGTCTAGTGAACTCTCCAGGATTATCTGATTCTAAGGATGTGTGCCTCAGATTTTCTTTGGCCAGCCTATTTTACAACTCTACCCAGTTTTTTAAAAACAAAAAGATAGCAATGCAAATAAATTATGTTCATAGAAAGGCAATTAAATTTGTATGATTTACACATTGTAGAAAAAGATTCCATTTTCCTATATGGTATTAAACACTTATTTCTATTAGTAAATGTATTTTCTTATTTCTGTGTTTGTTTATTTATATATTTATTTATCTATCTATTTTTGAGACACAATCTTGCTCAATTGCCCAGGCTCCAGTGTGGTGCCATGATCTCGGCTCACTGCAACCTCTGCCTCCCAGGTTCGAGCAATTCTGCTGCCTCAGCCTCTTGAGTAGCTGGGATTACAGGCATGTGCCACTATACCCAGCTAATTTTTGTATTTTTAGTAGAGATAGAGTATCACTGTGCTGGCCAGGCTTGTATTGATCTCCTGACCTCAGGTGATCTGCCCACCTCAGCCTTCCAGAGTGCTGGGATTACAGGTGTGAGCCACCACACCTGGCTTGCTAACTGCATTTATATATGTCTGTGCTTTAGATTGTCCTTTGAACTGGTTTTTATATCTACTGTTTCTCTCATTAATTAATAAAATCATTGATGACATGTTGATTAAAAAAAGAATTTACACAAACTTTAAAAAATAGGGCATTGGAAGTTATATTAATTCGATGGAATTAACATTTAAAGAATGATATTTAATAAAAGAGCTAACACTAAACTTTGTAAGATCTTTCAACAGTATATTGCCAGACCCCATAAGAGAACTCAAATTGTGAGAATTTACTTTGGTTTTTCAGAGTGGCAGCAACTATGCTTATTTGGAGCAGCTTGAGAGCTTGTCTGCGAAAGGACGCCCTATCCCCGTGCGTCTTGAAGCACTGCCACAAGTGGAGTCACAGGTAGCAGCGGCACGAGCATGGAGAGAACGGACCGGGCGGACCTTTCTTAAGAAGAATTCTAGCCATACGTTGTTACAGGTACATGAGCTTCAACACTCTCATAAGCAGCTGACAATTTAAATAGTAATTGTATTGATGAGGGTTATTTTCAGTTTATTTGATTGCCATTATACAAGTGATTCTCATTAGGTAATATCAGATGTTGACTTGAATCTGGAGCCTTGAGCAGATTCATTTCTAGTTAATCTTGTGCTGGCCCTAGAAAAAGCAGTTGGCCTTGGATTGTTATTGGACTCTATAGTTATTGAAACCTTTTTTTTTTTCTTTTTGTTTGTTCTTTTTTTTTATTTTTTTAATTTTTTTTATTTTTTTTGAGACAGGGTCTTGCCCTGTCACCCAGACTGGAGTGCAGTGGCGCAATCTCGGCTCACTGCAGTCTTTGCCTCCTGGGCTCAAGTGATGCTCCCACCTCACCCTCCCAAGTATCTGGGACTACAAGTGTGCACCACCATGCCTGGCTAATTTTTTGTATTTTTGGTGGAGATGGGATTTCACCATGTTGCCTGGGCTGGTCTCAAACTCCTTTGAGTTCAAGTGATCTGCCTGCCTCAGTCTCCCAAAGTGCTGGGAGTGGCATCCAGCCTATTGTTGAAAGATCTTAATTCTCCAAAGCACAAATTTATATATTCATCATCCCTTTGATCTTTAGCAGTTTAACATAGTAGTTAAGAGCAAAGGCTTTGAAGTAAGATCCTTCCAGCTTTGAGAACAGACTCCTTAATTGCTAACCTTGTGTCCTTGGGCAAGTTATTTCCTTTGAGAGCGTCAGTTTCTGTTGTTTATCATCAGTTTCTGTTGTTTTTAAAATGTAGATACTAATAGCTACTACATAGGGTTGTTGTGAGGAATGAATTAGATCACATGTGTATAAATTTCTTTTTTTTTTTTTTTGAGACGGAGTTTCGCTCTTGTTACCCAGGCTGGAGTGCAATGGCGCGATCTCGGCTCACCGCAACCTCCGCCTCCTGGGTTCAAGCAATTCTCCTGCCTCAGCCTCCCGAGCAGCTGGGACTACAGGCACGTGCCACCATGCCCAGCTAATTTTTGTATTTTTAGTAGAGACGGGGTTTCACCA
>PVKV010042172.1:0-10905 GCA_004027835.1 Alouatta palliata
AAGCAATTCTCCTGCCTCAGCCTCCCGAGTAGCTGGGACTACAGGCACGTGCCACCATGCCCAGCTAATTTTTGTATTTTTAGTAGAGACGGGGTTTCACCATGTTGACCAGGATGGTCTCGATCTCTTGACTTCGTGATCCACCCGCCTCGGCCTCCCAAAGTGCTGGGATTACAGGCGTGAGCCACCGCGCCCGGCCGGTGTTTAACTTTTTATTGAAGTATATGATACACGTAGAAACATGCACGTACCCTAAGAATGCATCTCAATGAATTCTTACAAACCAACAATACCTGTGTAACCACTACCCAGCTCAAGAACTGGAACTTCATTAGCACCCCAGAAGCACAAATCATGCTCACTTCCAGTAACCCCTGACTCCCAATGCACACCCACACTAACACTAACTTCTAACAGCATAGAAAGTTTGACATGGGGATTTTTTTTTTTTTTTTTTTTTTTTGAGATGGAGTCTTGCTCTATCGCCAGGCTGGAGTGAGGTGGCGCAATCTTGGCTCACTGCAACTTCCGCCTCCTGGGTTCAAGCGATTCTTCCGCCTCAGCCTCCCAAATAGCTGGGACCACAGGCACGTGCCACCATGCCCAGCTATTTTTTTTTTTTTTTTTGTATTTTTTAGTAGAGACTGGGTTTCACCATGTTGGCCAGGATGGTCTCGATCTCTTGACCTCGTGATCCACCCGCCTCGGCCTCCCAAAGTGCTAGGATTACAGGTGTGAGCCACTGCGCCCGGTCTCACATGGGGATTTTTAAAGCTCCCCAAATAATTTTAATGGGCAGCCAAGGTTAGGAACCATTGTCTTACTGGTTGAAGAGAGGGAAGTAGGATAAACCAAGCCAACTGCATAAATATGAGTGAACCAAAATAAAGTGAAGAAGAAAAAACCCAAGCTACACTTATGCCTCAACCCGGCTGCTGCCCGCTATGTTATACATTTAAGTCTCATTTCATATTAGCATGTTGACCAAGAGTGGAGAGCCGGGCGCCGTAGCTCACGCCTGTAATCCCAGCACTTTGGGAGGCCAAGATGGGTGGATCATGAGGTCAGGAGTTTGAAACCAGTCTAGTCAACATGGTGAAACCGCATCTCTACTAAAAATACAAAAATTAGCCGGGCATGGTGGCAGGCACCTGTAATCCCAGCTACTAGGGAGGCTGAGGCAAGAGAATTGCTTGAACCTGGGAGGCAGAGGTTGCAGTGAGCCAAGATCATGCCATTGCACTACAGCCTGGGATACAAGACCAAAATTCCGTCTCAAAAAAAAAAAAAAAAGACAAAGGTGGAAAAAGGTTGGGTCCTTTTTTTGTGCTTTTCTTACAATATATTTTATTTAAGAAAACTTTTCTCTGCCAGCGGGATGGCTCATGCCTATAATCCTAGCACTTTGGGAGGCCGAGGCGGGAGAATCAACTGAGATCAGGAGTTTAAGACCAGCCGGGCCAACATGATGAACCCTTTCTCTACCAAAAATACAAAAATTAGCTGGGTGTGCTGGCAGGCACCTGTAATCCCAGCTACTCGGGAGGCTGAGGCAGGAGAACCATTTGAATCTGGGAGGCGGAGTTTGTAGTGAGCCAAGATTGTGCCACTGCACTCCAGCCTGGGCAACAAGACTGAAACTTCGTCTCAAAAAAAAACTAAAAACCAAAAACAACTTTTCTCAACCTAGGAAATACCATTCTGGACATCGGTCTCAGCAAATAATTTTGGCTAAGTCCCCAAAAGCAATTGCAGTAAAACCAAAAACTGACCAGTAGGACCTAATTAAACGAAAGAGCTTCTTCCGCACAGCAGAAGAAACTATCAACAGACAGACAGTCTACAGAATGGGAAAAAATGTTCACAAACCGTGCATCCAACAACGAGCTAATATCCAGAAACTGTAAAGAACTTAAATAAACAAACAAAAAAACAAATAATCTCATTAAAAATAGTCAAAGAACGTGAACAGACACTTCTCCAAGGACGAAGACATACATGCAGCAAACAAACATGAACAAATGCTCATCATCACTAATCATCAGAGAAATGCAAGTCAAACTACGATAAGATACCATCTCACACCAGTCAGAATGGCTGCTATTAAAACATCAAACAATTACAGATGCTAGTGAGGTCGCAGTGAAAAGGGCATGCTTATACACTGTCGGTGGGAATGTAAAGTAGTTCAGCCACTTCGGAAAGCAGTTTGGAGATTTCTCAAATAGCTTAAAACAGAATTACGGTTTAACCCAGTAACCCCCCTATTGGTATATACAGAAAAAGCAACCATTCTACCAAAAAGACACATGCACTTGTATATTCATTGCAGCACTGTTCACAATAACAAAGAAAGACATGGAATCAGCCTAGATGCCCATCAACAGTGGAATGGATAAAGAAAATGTGATACATATATCCCGTGGAATACTATGCAGTCATAAAAAAGAATGAAATAATATCCTTTGCAGCAAATGGTTGCAGCTGGAGGTCATTATCCCAAGCAAATTAACACAGGAACATAAAACCAAATACCGCATGCTCGCGTGTATAAGTAGGAGCTAAAAACTGAGCACACCCAGACACAAGAAGGGAACAGTAGACACTGGAGACAACTAGAAAGGGAGAGGGGCGAGGATTGAAAACTACCTATCTGGTGCTGTGTTCACTACCTGCATGACAGCGTAATTCATATACCAAGCCTCAGTGGCACGCAATTTACCCATGTAACAAACCTGCACACAGGAACCTAAAAGTTTTTTAAAACCCCCCAAGCCCTACACACCAACATATTTAAAACCCAACTTTTCTCAGATTCACCCCTTAGTGAAAGAAAATCTGCCATCCTGAGGGTTGCCAAAATCACATTTGCAGATGGCAATAAAAGATTTATAGAGCGCTTTTTATGTACCAAGCCCCTTGCTAAATGCATCATGCATTATCTCATTCAGTCCTCACAACACCCAATAATAACAAGTTCTTTTATTTTCCCGATTTTACAGATGAGGAAACCTAAGCATAAAGAGATTAAGTAGCTCGCCTAGGGGCACTGAGTTGTAATTGGCAATGCTTCACTTGCAGGGATTCCCCTTGCTGTAATTCTATTGTGGTTTTTCTTTAAATATCTGTGCCAACTTACCTCTGCTAGTAAATACCTGGGCAAAGATTAATGCCACATCAATTTCATTCTTTGTTTTTTTTTTTTTACTTTTATTTTTATTTTTTCAATTTCATTCTTTCAATGTACAGCATAATGAGAGCGGATACTGGTGGGGAAAAATCAGATTAACCTGTATGTACTGGAATGGACCTTGATGATCCTGTGTTTTTTACCTTCTCATTTTACAGATGAGGAAATGGGCCAAAGAAGATTTTGGAAAAACTTAAACTGAACAAGAAAAAATTAGAAAGTCCAAATACTGCTGGGGAAACTCCAGGTAAAGATTCCTTGGGCAAGTAGGGGCTTTGACTTACTTGTTTTTACCCTCAGATGTGCGCGTCTGTGGCCTTTGTAAATACCACTTCGTGACCAGTAACGTTACTACTATTACTTGGTTTAACATTCATAACATGGTCACAGCGAATATTATTATGAATAGAATTATAAGTCTTGGCCGGGTGCGGTGGCTCACGCCTGTAATCCCAGCACTTTAGGAGGCTGAGGTGGGTGGATCACGAGGTCAGGCGTTCAAGACCACCCTGGCCAACATGGTGAAACCCCATCTCTACTAAAAATACAAAAAAATTTGCTGGGCTTGGTGGCACACACCTGTAACCCAGCTACTCAGGAGGCTGAGGCAGGAAAATCGCTTGAACCTGGGAAGTGGAGGTTGTAGTGAGCCGAGATGGTGCCACTGCACTCCAGCCTGGGCAACAGAGCGAGACTCCGTCTCAAAAAAAAAAAAAAAAGTCTCTGTGTAGTGAGCTTATCATCTAAACCAGAGACAGCGCTGATGATCACAGTTATCCGAGTTGAAAAGTGGGTTCTCTCAGGTTTCTCTGAATGTGTTCCGTTTGTTTGGGTTTCATGTCATATGTGATTGGCCTCCTAGCATATTTATTCTGGCAGTGAAAGGGGTAGGGTGTCTGAAAGAAATCTCTTGGAGGAGTTTTCATTGAAAACCTGGTGTTACACATCTAAGTCTTTTTTCTTGAGCACTTCCAAGAAGCCAAACAAATCTCAGAAAATGTGAGGTTTGTTGCTTGTCCATATTTCTCCTCTAAGATGATTTCAGAGTTTCTTGAAATTGTTAAAAGATGTTTTCTTCTGTTTTAGATCTCTCTCCCATCTCTCACATCCACAGGTGAGAGAGATATACTCTTAAATCTACTCTTTCAGTTACCCACAACGCTTAGCCTGCTTTGTTCAGTCTTTCCTAGGCTTTTTGGTATTAAACTCTCTTTGAGACAGTGTCTGGCCGTTGCTCACTAATTTTTTTTTCAGAGCAATTTTCTCAATAAAAATCATAGCTGCAATTACTTTTCTTTTCCTAGAGCAGTGAATCACATTCTAAGAAGCCATTGGCGGGCGGCAGCTGGATGCAGAGCGAAGAGGTTCCCGCCAGTGCCAGCTTGTCAACCTCATTCTCTGTGCACTGTGCTGCAGCCTTTGTGTTGAAGTCACCAGCCAAGGAAGTACCTTCAGTGCCCATTTCTGCTACACTTATGTGCTTCGGGTGCCTATGTGAGGGGGAGGCCATGTTTTAGACAATGGATCTGTGCTTAGAGGCAAGAAAAAAATTAGCTTAATCCAGGATGGCTTGATATTTAAAGGCTCAGGCCAGGTGTGGTGGCTCATGCCTGTAATCCCAGCACTTCAGGAAGCCAAGGCAGGCGGATCACCTGAGGTTGGGAGTTCAAGACCAGCCTGTCCAGCATGGAGAAACCCTGTCTCTACTAAAAAAAAATACAAAAATTACACAGGTGTGGTGGCGCATGCCTGTAATCCCAGCTACTTGGGAGGCTGAGGCAGGAGAATTGCTTGAACCCGGGAGGCGGAGGTTACAGTGAGCCAAGACTGAGCCACTGCACTCCAGCCTGGACAGCAAGAGTGAAACTCTGTCTCAAAAAAAAAAAAAAAAAAAATTGAAGGCTGTGGGAGTTTGCATTAGTACCTCCATTCTTCATCCCTTCCGATATTGGTACCCTCTGCTGTGGGACTTTGCAGTTTCTTCCATCAAGAGGTGATTATATAGCTGGGTGCAGTGGCTCATGCCTATAATTCCAGCACTTTGGGAGGCCGAGGTGGGTGAATCATGAGGTCAGGAGTTCAAGACCACCATGGCCAACATGGTGAAACCCCATCTCTACTAAAAACATACAAAATTAGCTGGGCATGGTGGCGGGCGCCTGTAATCCCAGCTGCTCGGGAGGCTGAGCCAGGAGAATCACTTGAACCCAGGAGGCAGAGGTTGCAGTGAGCCGAGATTGCGCCACTGCACTCCAGCCCTGGTGACAGTGCAAGACTCTGTCTCAGAGACAAAAAAAAAAAAAAGGAGATAAATATATTCCCTACACATTGATTCTGATCATAACTGCTTTGGCCAATAGGATGTTAGGTGTGACACAAGCAGAGACTTGAAAATGTTCTTGTGTGATTGGACTTGCTCCCTCGCCTCCCTGCTATTTCCATGAGAAGAGTATGCCAGGGTGCCAGGGCTAACCCGCTGGTCCTAGCAAGGGGATGAGAAATACGTGGGGTAGAACTGCTTCAAGGAAGCTGCCCCAGCCCGGCCCTGCCTGGAACAGAGCAGCCCAGCTGACCCAGAGATGCACAAGCAAACCCAGCCAGGATCAGCAGGTCTGCATAGCCAGCCTTCCAGTGAACTGCAGATGCAGGAGCTGGAGTAGGAAGTGACTGTTGTTTTAAGCCTCTGAATTTTGAAGTGGTTTTCTATCCAGCAATAGCAATGAGGTCATGCTTTCTGAGACTTAGGATGATTACCTGAGCAACCAGTAACAAAAGTACTTTGCAAATGTACAGCCGTGGGAACTTGGAGAGTGGACTGAACTGGCTCTGCGGCCTGAAGACCTGAGTTACAATTCACACTCATTCTCAGCTCACTCTGCAGACTTGGGTAAATAATTTCACTTTTCTGGGTCTTCCTGTAAAATTACAGAGCTGGCTTGCCGACTCAAAACATAAGAGCTTTAGAGGATGTCAAAAATTAATACGGGTCCTAGAATTTCGTTGGTAGAGATGAGGAAGAGATGAGGAAGGTAGGAGACAGCTTACAGGGAATTCTGAGTAAAAAAGGGGACGAAGTCTCACTCTACGGCACAGGCTGGAGTGTAGTGGTGCAATCTCGGCTCACTGCAACTTCTGCCTCCTGGGTTCAAGTAATTCTCTGCCTCAGCCTCCTGAGTAGCTGGGATTACAGGTGCTCGCCACCACGCCAGGCTAATGTTTGTGTTTTTAGTAGAGACGGGGGTTTCACCATATTGGCCAGGCTGGGTCTTGAACTCCTGACCTTGTGATCCACACACCTTCAACTCCCAAAGTGCTGGGATTACAGGTGGGAGCCACTGGTGCCCAGCCTTTGAGTATAAAATACTATACCTCGTAGTCCCAGCTACTTGGGGGGCTGAGATAGGAGAATTGCCTGAGCCCAGGAGGTTGAGGCTTCAGGGAGCCAAGATCCTGCCACTGCGCTGCAGCCTGGTGACAAAGTGAGACTCTGTCTCAAAAATAAATAAAATAAAATAAAATATTATACTCAAATAAAAGGGGCAGATCTATTGAGTTGCGAATTGGAGAATTTTGAAGAATTTGTTTGATTAAAGCTGAAAGGTAGTCTTGAAGCCCGGATATAAAATAATCTCACTTCCCCAGAGATCAAAGACATTGCCTTGAAAGTGTGGGCTGCATGAATGAGTGCATGAGAGAAGAGTGACCCTGAAAATGGCTTCTAGAAGGCACCTTCCTGACAGCTCTTCCCTTGTAATAAAGCAAAGCTGGGGACAATGATGAAGTGTTTGGTCAGGTGGAGTGATAATAGGCCAGACTAGCAGGCAGATGCCTGTCTGAGCTCCCTACTTAGTTACCTTCAGCTCGTCTTGGTCACTCAGTGTCTGACCTGGGACGAGTCACCTATCTTACGGACAAGTGGATGAAATATGATTCATTTGTTCATTCCATTCTGATTACATGCTAGCTTCCAGGAACTATTCTGGACTCTGGGGATGAGATGGTGACACATGGTTCCTGAGCTGGCCATCAACTCAGGTTAGACAGGCTTTTCATATATTGTCATTCATGTCACAATATATAATACTAAGCCAGGCACGGTGGCACATACCTGTAATCCCCAAACTTTGAGAGGCTGAGGTGAGAGGATGGCTTGAGCCCAGGAGTTTGAGACCCTCCTGGGCAACACAGGGAGATCCCATCTCCACAAAAACTTAGCCAGGTGTAGTAGCATTCACCTGTAGTCCTAGGTACTTAGGAGGCTGAGGTGGGAGGATTGCTTGAGCCCAGGAGGTCAAAGCTGCAGTGAGCTACAATTGGTCTACTGCACTCCAGCCTGGGCAAACACACACACAAACACACGCACACGCATACACACACACGTAAATATACACATATATGACTAGATCCTTTTCTAGAGGGGAAAATTATAGCTCTGAGAGATTAAGTGGCTTGTCCAAAGTCACATGGCTTACATGAGAAAGATGAAAATTATTGGCCAGGCGCAGTGGCTCATGCCTGTAATTCCAGCACTTTGGGAGGTTGAGGCGGGTGGATCACAAGGTCAAGAGATTGAGACCATCCTGTCCAATATGATGAAACCCCATCTCTACTAAATATACAAAAAAAAAAATTAGCTGAGCATGGTGATGTACGCCTGTAATTCCAGCTACTCGGGAGGCTGAGGCAGAAGAATCACTTGAACCCAGGAGGCAGAGGTAGCAGTGAGCTGAGATCGCGCCACTGCACTCCAGCCTCGAGAGAGAGCAAGACTCTGTCTCAGAAAAAAAGGAAGAAAAAAAATTAATTTTTTCACCCCAAAATATGTGTTGTTTCTATTGAACTATGCCAGAGGCAGAGTCTGGAATGAGCAAGGCAGGTTGGGGGCAAAGAGGTCCACTTTGGTGGAACCGAGGAGACAGAAGCAGAGAGTGACTCAGTGATAAGATGAAAAGGATAGATGGGACAACACTGGGGAGAGCTTTGGATGCCAAGATAACGATCTGGAATTTTGTTTAAATGTTTGGACGAGAGACAGCATGCACAAAACTTTGTGTTGGGAGTGTAATCTAGCCATCCTAGGCTAAACGGATTGTTGCAGAGGTCTTCGGTTTAGGAAATTCCTGGAAACCATGATAGGAGCCCAGGAATGAAGTGAAGAGGCCCAAGCTGGGTTGGTGGCTGCAAAGGTAGAAAAAGGCAGGCAGACACGAGGCCATCATTCCTCAGCCTACTCTGCCTGGACACGACTTTGACATTCTACACCATGCACCTCCCTCCCTGGCAAGTCATAATTACCATGACAGTTATCACCTCCAGTTTTACAGGTGTATAATGCTGTCGATTGTGCAAGATCTTGAGGGTCTAAGATAATCAGGTTCTGCTTCCATCTCTGGTTCTCTGTTCCCAGATTGTCACAGATTGAAAATTGATGGGGACCATGTCTTCCAACACAGATTCAGAACTGCACCCATCCTGCTGGCTGTGTCCACCGAGAAATCAGAAACATAAATCCATTTCCTGAAAGCAAAGGCTGAAGGGTAAAAGCAGTTCTTAAGTTATTTTTCTAGTATTCTAAATTCTAGAATTTTGAGCGATACTTTCATTAAAAGGGGGATTATTAGAATAATATGCAGCTGTTAAAAAAATTAGGTCAAGCCGGGTGTGGTGGCTCACGCCTGTAATCCCAGCACTTTGGGAGACCAAGGCGGGCAGATGACCTGAGGTCAGGAATTCGAGACCAGCCTGGTCAACATGGTGAAACCCTGTGTCCACTAAAAATACAAAAAAATAGCTGGGCATGGTTGTACATGCCTGTAATCTCAGCTACTAGAAAGGCTGAGACAAGAGAATCTCTTGAACCCAGGAGGCAGAGGTTGCAATGAGCCGAAATCGTGCCAGTGTACCCCAGCCTGGGCAACAAGAGGGAAACTCCATCTCAAAAAAAAAAAAAAAAAAATTAAGTCAGTTATGAATGCTATTATGTAAAAAGGCCTATGCTCTATTGTTAAGTGATAAAAGGAAGAAAAAATGGTATCATGTGTGCTGCTTTTGCTAAAAGCATTATTTAAATATGAAGCCTGGGAAGCCGTTCTCCAGGTCTGGGACAGGGACATGGAGAAGAAGGGGGCAGCATGGAAGAGCCGCTTTTTGCTTCTGCATTGTTATAGTAGTTTATAAGCAGGTTATGTTCCTAATGGAAAGGTCTTTTTAAAGCATTCAGAACATCCCAGAGCAGGTAACCCCCCACTGCCTTTCTCAGGCTCAAGACTACTTTAGGACAATAGACAGAAATGCAGCTGAGGAAAATGCAGGCAGGGAGAGCAATAGTGAAGGCCTTCCTTTATCCTGCAGACCTCTCCAGGCACACTCCCCAACATACTCTAGTGTGGTTGAGAGCATGGACTTGTAAATTAGCCGGTCATGGTGGCAGGCACCTGTAATCCCAGCTACTTGGGAGGCTGAGGCAGGATAATTGCCCTTGAACCTGGAAGGTGGAGATTGCAGTGAGCCGAGATCATGCCTCTGCGCTCCAGCCTGGGTAATAAAGTAAGACTCTGTCTCAAAAGAAGAAAAAAGAGCATGGACTTGTTTCATTGAGCAAGGTACTTAATGTCTCTGGGCTTCAATTTCCTCAACTGTAAAATGAGCGTGTTGTGATTAAGTGAGGTAAGATTTAATTAATTATATTAAATTACAATTGGCATTAAATTTGACATATTCATACAAGGATGTAATTTGTAGCCACAGATTAATATCCACTAGCACGGAAAGATGTCCAAAATACACTGTTGGTGAAAACAGAAAGTTACCAAACAGTATTTATAGAATAATCCCATTAAAATTATATACAGAGTTAATTTTTAAAAATATATTCTGAGTTTTTGTCATGATCATGTGTTACATCTAAAATCATAAAAGTCAAGAAAGCTATTTTGATGGTGAAGAAAAAAATAAATATTTAAAATGTTACTTTGCACACAGTGGCCAACACCCAGTAAGCTTTCAGTAATTACCAGCGATTACTGTTATTGTCTACTTAACATATCAAATGTGTAAGTGAGCTTCTACTTTCCCTTGACTCTTTAGTTTTTTATTTGCTTACCCCCCTGTTAGAATGTGCACCCCATGAGGGCAGATTTTTTGGTTTTTTTTAGATGTAGTTTCACTCTTGTTGCCCAGGCTGGAGTGCAATGGTGTGATTTCGGCTCACTGCAACCTCCGCCTCCTGGGTTCAAGTGATTCTCCTGCCTCGGCCTCCCAAGTAGCTGGGATTATGGTGCACCACCATGCCCAGCTGATTTTGTATTTTTAGTAGAGACGGAGTTTCACCATGTTGGTCAGGCTGATCTCCAACTCCTGACCTCCGATGATCCGCCCACCTCAGCCTCCCAAAGTGCTGGGATTACAGGTGTGAGCTACAGCACCCAGCGAGGGCAGATTTTTTCAAGGTTTTTTTTTTTTTTTTCTTCCCTGTTGACAAAAAGAATACATTCTTTCTGGAAAAAAGAAAAGAAAGAAGCCGGGCGCAGTGGCTCACGCCTGTAATCCCAGCACTTTGGGAGGCCGAGGCGGGTGGATCACGAGGTCAAGAGATCGAGACCATCCTGGTCAACATGGTGAAACCCCGTCTCTACTAAAAATACAAAAATTAGCTGGGCGTGGTGGCACGTGCCTGTAGTCCCAGCTACTCGGGAGGCTGAGGCAGGAGAATTGCT
>PVKV010042173.1:0-10905 GCA_004027835.1 Alouatta palliata
CAAGCAATTCTCCTGCCTCAGCCTCCCGAGTAGCTGGGACTACAGACACGTGCCACCATGCCCAGCTAATTTTTGTATTTTTAGTAGAGACAGGGTTTCACCATGTTGACCAGGATGGTCTCGATCTCTTGACCTCGTGATCCACCCGCCTCGGCCTCCCAAAGTGCTGGGATTACAGGCGGAGCCACCGCGCCCGGCCGATTTTATTTATTTTTGAGACAGGGTCTCACTCGGTCACCCAGGCTAGAATGCAGTGGTGTGATGGTGGCTAACAGCAGCCTTGACCTCCTGGTTCAAGTGATCCTTCCACTTCAGTCTCCTGACTAGCTAGGACTACAAGTGCACACCATGATACCCAGCTAATGTATTTTTGTGTGTGAATACAGGGTTTTGCCATGTAGTTTTGCCAGGATTTTGAGATTAGCCCACATTTGGGCTAATCGCTTAAGCCCAGGCTAATCTCAAACTCCTGGGCTTAAGCGATCCACCCAGTTCCACCTCCCAAAGTGCTGGGTTTACAGGTGTGAGCCACGGCACCCAGCCTAGATTTGTTATTTTAGATTCTTGTCATCCCAGTTAACTGCAAGAACTGCCTGCAAAAGGTAATGTAAAATTAGAGACTCTTCTGTAATGTTGGTTTAGGAATCAGCCCTTGAAAAATATTGCCAAAGGCAAAAATGTCTATTATAAGTTGGCTGAGATACTATTATAAGGGAAAAATTATATCTAAAGTGCTAAGCCTTCATTGGCTGCTTTAAAGAGAAACTCTTCTGAACTGCTGTCTGGAAAATAAAGTGAACTAGAACTGGTACATGAGCAAGAGAGAAATGTAATGGGCCCATTGAAACTTACTGCGCCATCTGGGCTACAACACAGGATTGGCTGATGGGGATTGTCAGTGTTTGGACAAAAACAGGTGAATCAGAGAGCTGGAAGAGAGGTGGATACCTGTCCTGGAATGGGAGTGACCAGAAAGCATGACCAGCGACTTTTCAGGGGGAAAATAGTAGGTAGGAATCTCTGGTTAATTAGATGCGGGAGGTGAAATTCATTAGATGTCTGAGATTAAAAACTAACAGGAACAAACAGGCCACGGTAGGGTTTAGACAGAGGGGACTGCAAAGCATTGCATTGGAAAGCTGAATCTCTTTGAATGGCAAGAGCTTCAATGCCACAAAATGCCCCCTTTAGCCTTATAGTCCTAACTTTCTGTATTCAGCCTGGTAATGGTTAAAATTGTGAATGGCTAGCTGTATATTAAATGTTCAGGCTTTCTGTTCATGGTATCGATGGTATAGAATTATTACAGAGACCTAACTTCCTAGCCTTTCTTGCTCATAGATGGAGACATGAAGAGTGAGTTCAGGCCAATGGAATGTAGGTGGAAATTATTTACATCTCTGCTGGGCCTGACCCATAAAATCTCCCACGGGCTCCTCCACTTTTTCTCTACCCCATCTGCTGACTAGATTTGGGCAACTTCAGATATCATGTGTTAAAGGCAGCAAAGCTTCTATAAAACTGAAATCACTGATGGATTCTGTAGAACAGAAAGTATCCCTTATCCATTCAAACACGTAAAACTACCAACATAGACTTCTATTATGTTAAGCCATTGAGATTTCAGAGTTTATCTATTATAGGAAGTAGCATCTACTTGACAAGTACAAGCTGAAAATGAACCTTGCTGTAATAATTTAAGGAGCGCCACTCTATAAAGCAATTCTGGTTAAGAACATGGAGTCCACAGAACCAGAAAACATAAGGAAGACACATTTCCAAATATGCCATTGTTTCTAATTTTCAGTAAATGTCACTTCCTTTAACAAACCACATCTTTAGAAACAAACTTTTATGTGAATCACTTTCTCTGTTGTCAAATGAATCAGCTGAAATATCCCTCTCCTTTTCGAAACTTTAGGAAATAAGCACCCAGAGGAATAGAAGTTTTAAAAAATGCAAACCAAACAGACATGAGAAACATAGATGCCTCATTGCTGAAACCCAAAAAATGAAGTTAAGCCATTTATTTCCAGGTAGAAAATACCGGGAATAAGCCATTTGAACAATATGAGAACATAATTAGCTGGACCAATTATATTGTCAAAGGGGCTGTTATCAGCAGGTTGATACAGAAAACTTCTCAATTTGCTTATCTACCTGCCAAAAAAGTCATAGTGAAACTCATTTGAAAAGTAATTAAAAAATTTTTAATTAAAAAATTTCATCTCTATTTTTCGTCACAAAGGGGTCATTGGAACAGCGTGATTTTTGAGGAAAGGTTTCCCTGGGTGAGATTATGTCTGTATCTTTATCATGAAGAAACAAAAATAGAATTGTTCATAGATAATGTATGTAATATAAAATTGAGTTTGATCATTGAAGATAAGCTGTTCAGTTATAAATAACAATCATAGCTTATTAGGCCACTCTGGATAAACACAACTTTGAAATGGCAATTAAAGAGAAGGTTTCCTAAGATATCCGTTATTACAATGACACTAAAAATTATGATCATTTTCTATGATTAAAACAGTGTAGTGTGGTGGTTAAGAACATAATCACTTTTGGCCGAACGCTGTGATTCACGCATGTAATCTCAGAACTTTGGGAGGCCAAGGCGGCCGATCACGAGGTCAGGAGTTAGAGACCAGCCTAAACAACATGGTGAAACCTCGTCTCTACTAAAAAAATACAAAAATTAGTTCGGCATGGTGGTATGCACCTGTAATCCCAGCTGCTCAGGAGGCTGAAGCAGGAGAATCACTTGAACTCGGGAGGTGGAGTTTGCAGTGAGCCAAGGTTATGCCACTGTACTCCAGCCTGGGTGACAGAGCAAGGCTCTATCTCAAAAAACAAAATAAAACAAAACAACAACAATTATGTATATATATATGTAAAATCACTTTTGTTCATCAAGACACCTTCACAGAAGTGAAAAGGCAAAAGAGAGTGAAAGATGATAATTATGGCAAGGGATTATTTAGATATATGTTTTCTTTTCTTTTTTGAGACGATTTTGCTCTTGTCGCCCAGGCTGGAGTGCAGTGGTGTGATGTTGGCTCACTGCAACCTCTGCCTCCCGAGTTCAGGTGATTCTTTTGCCTCACCCTCCTGAGTAGCTAGAATTACAAACATATCACCACATGCAGTTAATTTTTATATTTTTAGTAGACATGGGGTTTTGTCATGTTGGCCAGGCTGGTTTTGAACTCCTGACCTCAGGCGATCCACCTGCCTTGGCCTCTCAAAGTGCCGGGATTACAGGCATGAGCCACTGTGCCCAAACAGGTTATATATTTTCTAATAAAGGATGTGTGACAAAGGATTTATTTAGGATATATAAAGATTTTAAAAACTCGGTAAGTGAAAGATTAACAACCCAGTAGAAAAATGGGGAAAAGATTAAAACAAGGCCAGATGCAGTGGCTGATGCCTATAATCCCAGCATTTTGGGAGGGTGAGGGCAGGAGGATCACTTGTGTTCAGGTGTTTGAGACTAGCCTGGGCAACACAATGAAACCCTGTCTCCACAAAAAAACCCCACAAAAATTAGCTGAGCCTGGTGGTGTGTGCTTGAAGGTTGGTGAGGTTTAAGGATTGCTTGTGCATGAGAGGTCAGCTACTTGGGATGCTGAGTTGCCAGGATTGCTTGTGCCTAAGAAGCTGAGGTGGGAGGATTGCTTGTGCCTGGGAGGTCAAGGCTGCTGTGAGCCATGATTGTACCACTGCATTTAGCCTGGGTGACAGAATGAGACCCTGTCTTAAAAACAAAACAAAGTGATTTGCTTAACATTGTTGTTTATCAGAGAAATGTAAATCTAAATCACAATACTATTAGGCATCCAGCAATATGGCCAAAAATAAAAAGGCAGACAATACGAAGTGTTGGCAAGGATATGAAATAACTGGAACTCTCATACACTGCTAGTAAAACTGTAAATTTGTATAAACACTTTGAAAACAATTTGGTGTTTTCTAATAATAACATGAACATACACATGCCCTATGACCCAGCAATTATACTTTAAATCATATGTAATATGCCCAACAGAAAAATGTGCATATGTGTACCAAAATACATGAATAAGAATCTTTATGGTAGAATTATTTTTCATAGCCCCAAACTGGAAACTACTCAAATTTCCCTCAACAGTAGAATGAATAAAATGTGGTCTAGTCATATGTTAGAATACTATACAACACTAACAATAACATGGCTATTTCTTTACACATGGCAGGTTAACGTTTATAAAAGCTCTTACAGTTCGTGTATTTCCATCTTCCATGTAATATTAGTACTTGATTTATTGCTCTTGAAATACTGGTGTCCATATTTAAAACTAGGAAATTTAGTGTTATATTTCTGTAGTAACCTTGAGTTCCTTAGAGCAGAAGAAGCTGTTAGGCTTTGTGTGCTTCTATCTTCCATCACTTGAGCTGTGTGATAATTGTGTTTGCTTTAAGAGTTTATTGTCTGTTACTATTTTTCACTTTCTGTTTACTCATAATGTTGAGTAAAAGAAGCCAGACCCAAAAGAAAAAATATTGTGTAATTCAATTTATAGAAAAAATGAAATTAACTTGTGGTGTTAGGAGTCAGGATAGAACTTTTTTTTCTGGGAGGGGGTAAAAACTAGCAGGGGCACAAACAGGGGGTTCTGGGGGCTGTCATGCTCCATTTCTTGATCTGGGTGCCAAGTGGGCTTTATGAAATTTATGAAAATTAATTTAGCCTCACACTTATGATTTGTGAACTTTTCTCCATGTTGATTGGAAAAGGAGGAAAGAGTGTAGATTCTGGTGTCATATTGCCTGGTTTCATATTATAGCTTTACTCCTTGCAAATCAATGTCCTTGGGAAATTTATTTCACCTTTCTTTGTCTCAGGTTACTCATCTGTGAAATGGGGATTATCTGATTACCTTCCTTTGAGACTATTAGGAGGATAAATGTGACCATGCACACAATGTCTGTAGAAAAGTTTTGGGCGTGTGCTTAGCGTGCAGTAAATGTCAGTTGTTGTAATAATTATCATTAACTCTCAAGAAGACTGCTTGATAAATACTATCTTACAATGTCACTTGTTCTAAGGTAAGAATAATTAGAGTAACATAGAAAACCATTTAATATTTTTATTTCGCTTTATAGTTTTTTAACTCCTTGACCTTCAAAAATAGGGAATTTCTCAAAACCAACATGGACAACTCCCAAAGCAAAAAAAAAAAAAAAAAAAAATTCATTTGAAAACTATGGTGTAGTCTCAACTAATATAAATATTATTGCCACAAAGGACATCTGTAAGTAGGTAAAGTGCCTGAGAAGAAAAAAAAGATCAGGTTTCAATTATGTAAGGCATGAATTCTTATTTTAAAAGGGTTAGTAATATAATGATCAGACCTTAAGATGGAAGGAATTAGTCAATTTGTCCTTGTGTGCAATGGGGCATGATTTTTTTATTATGTAGATTTTAATATTTATAATAACATTTAAAATTTTTACCTTTCTGGTATACTAAGTTTTCTACTTCAGTATATAATGTTTATAAGATCTCTACTATACTTTTGTCTTAACCCTTGATCTCATTTATACACAAATTCATCCTGTGTTTGCTTTTATATAAAAAATTGGTTCAGAAAATTCAAACCCTAAACAGCAATATTAGTTTAGGAAATTCAAACCACAACTTGGGCTTTTTGTAATATTAGTACTTTATTGAGAGCTCTTGAAATTCTGGTGTCTGTATTTAAAATTAGGAAATTTAGTGTTACATTTCTATACTAACCATGGGAACCTTAGAGTAGAAAAAGTTCTTAGGCTTCGTGTACTTCCCTCTTCCATCATTTGAGCTGTGTGATAAGTGTGTTTGGTTCAAGAGTTTATTATTTGTTACCATTTTTCACTTTCTGTCAATTTTTATTTTCTAAGCAGAAAACCTCAAGAGGAAGAGATCATGTCTGTACTGTCAATTATTGTATTACCAGTGGTTAGAACAGTGCCTGGAACATAGTAAGCATTGAGTAGATATTTCTTGTAAAAGTGAATTAGTGTGAGAATGGGAACCATTCAGCCAAAAGTCTTAAACAGCACATGGCTCAAAAATAATAAATTGATAATATAAAACTAAAATAATCAGGATTTTGAGTTAAGATCGATTTGTATACCCGGGTGCTTTAATTATAGGAAAAACAAGGAAATTACTTCAAACGGTTCACAGATGTGGGATTTTCTTCAAATTCTAAACACTTTATTGTGACCCGAATGCGAGACTTGATGTGAAATGATCCACCAAAGGACGTTGGCTCACCATAGAGAGGAGTGAAGGGCAGCTTTTGTCTTCTATTCCAAGTGTGGAGGTGTCAGTGTGGACAGACATAGAAAGGATGGCTTCACAAAGAGTGGTTCCCCAGGGTAGGCTGTGACAGTGTGGGGCAGAGAGTGGCCAGGAGGCGCTCAGTGAGGATCCTTCACAGCTGCCTGTCACTTCCCATGGCAAGAAGATGTCGGCATGCTCACCAGAAGGATTTTCTGAACAAGGGCCATAATAATAGGAATTTTGTTTTTAAAATTATAATGTCTTGATATTATCCAATTCTGTGATATTTTGTCTAATCAAGGATTTCTAGTAGTAGATTTTTTTTTCTTTTCTTTTTTTATTTTAAGTTCTGGGGTACATATGCAGAATGTGCAGGTTTGTTACATATTTACACACGTGCCATGGTGGTTTGCTGTACCCATCAACCCATCACCTACATTAGGTATTTCTCCTAACGTTATCCCTCCCCTAGCCACCCACCCCTGATAGGACCCCGTGTGTGATGTTCCCCTCCCTGTATCCATGTGTTCTCATTGTTCAACTCCCACTTATGAGTGAGAACTTGCGGTGTTTGGTTTTCTGTACCTGTGTTAGTTTGCTGAGAAAGATGGTTTCCAGCTTCATCCATGTCCCCACAAAGGACATGAATTCATCCTTTTTTATGGCTGCATAGTAATCTATGGTGTATATGTGCCACATTTTCTTTATCCAGTCTGTCATTGATGGGCATTTGGGTTGGTTCCAAGTCTTTGTTACAGTTATAGTGCTGCAATAAACATGTGTGCATGTGTCTTTATAGTAGAATGATCTATAGTCCTTTAGGTATATACCCAGTTGTGAGATTACTGGGTAAAATGGTATTGCTTGTTCTAGATCCTTGAGGAATCGCCACACTACTGGCTTCCACAATGGTTGAACTAATTTACACTCCCACCAACACTGTAAAAGTGTTACTATTTCTCCACTCCCTCTTCAGCATCTGTTGTTTCCTGACTTTTTAATGATCTCCATTCTAACTGACATGAGATGGTATCTTATTATGGTTTTGATTTGCATTTCTCTAATGACCAGTGATGATGAGCTTTTTTTCATATGTTTGTTGGCTGCATAAATGTCTCCTTCTGAGAAGTGTCTGTATCCTTTGCTCACTTTTTGATGTTTTTTTTTCTTGTAAATTTGTTTAAATTCTTTGTAGATTCTGGATATTAGCCCTTTGTCAGACAGATAGATTGAAAAAAATTTCTTCCATTCTGTAGGTTGCCTGTTTACTCTGATGATAGTTTCTTTTGCTGTGCAGAAGCTCTTAAGTTTAATTAGATCCCATTTGTCTATTTTGGCTTTGTTTCCATTGCTTTTCGTGTTTTAGTCATGAAGTCTTTGCCCATGCCTATGTCCTGAATGATATTGCCTAGGTTTTCTTCTAGGGTTTTTATGGTTTTAGGTTTTGAGTCTTTAATCCATCCTGAGTTAATTTTTGTATAAGATGTAAGAAAGCAGTTCAATTTCAGTTTTCTGCATATAGTTAGCTGATTTTCCCAACACCATTTATTAAATAAGGAATCCTTTCCTTGTTACCTGTTTTTGTCAGGTTTGTCAAAGATCAGATGGTTGTTTAAGTGTGGCGTTGTTTCTGAGGCCTCTGTTCTGTTCCAGTGATCTATATATCTGTTTTGTTACCAGTACCATGCAGTTTTGACAACTGTAGCCTTGTAGTAATAGTTCAAAGTCAGGTAGCACGATTCCTCCAGCTTTGTTCTTTTGGCTTAGAATTGTCTTGGCTATACGGGCTCTTTTTTGGTTCCATCTGAAATTTAAAGTAGTTTTTTTCTAATTCTGTGAAGAAAGTAAGTGGTAGCTGGATGGGGGTAGCACTGAATCTATAAATTACCTTGGTAGTATGGCCACTTTCACGATATTGATTCTTCCTATCCATGAGCATGGAATGTTTTTCCATTTGTTTGTGTCCTCTCTTATTTCCTTGAGCAGTGGTTTGTAGTTTTCCTTGAAGAGGTTCTTCACATCCCTTGTAAGTTGTATTCCTAGGTATTTTATTCTCTTTGGAGCAATTATGAATGGGAAGTTACTCATGATTTGACTCTCTGCTTGTCTATTATTGGTGTATAGGAATGCTAGTGACTTTTGCACATTGATTTTGTATCCTGAGACTTTGCTGAAGTTGCTTATCAGCTTAAGGAGATTTTGGGCTGAGAGGATGGGGTTTTCTAAATATACAATTTTGCCATCTGCAAACAGTTTGACTTCCTCTCTTTCTATTTGAATACACTTAATTCTTTTTCTTGCCTGATTTCCCTGGCCAGAACTTCTAATACTATGTTGAATAGGAGTGGTGAGAGAAGGCATCCTTGTCTTGTGCCAGTTTTCAAAGGGAATGCTTCCAGATTTTGCCCATTCAGTAAGATATTGGGTATGTGTTTGTCATAAATAGCTCTTATTATTTTGAGATACATTCCATCAATACCTAGTTGATTGAGAGTTTTTAGCATGAAGAGGTGTTGAATTTTATCAAAGGCCTTCTTTGCATCTATTGAGATAATCATGTGGTTTTTGTCATTGGTCTGTTTATGTGATGGATTGTGTTTATTGAATTGTGTATGTTGAACCAGGCTTGCATCCCAGGGATGAAGCTGATTTGGTGGTAATGGATAAGCTTTTTGATGTGCTGCTGGATTTGGTTCACCAGAATTTTATTGAGGATTTTCTCATCAATGTTCATCAGGGATATTTTCCTGAAAATTTTTTTTGTTGTATCTCTGCCAGGGTTTAGTATCAGGATGGTGCTGGACTCATAAAATGAATTAGGGGAGTCTCTCTTTTTCTGTTGTTTGGAATAGTTTCAGAAGGAATGGTACCAGTTCCTCTTTGTACCTCTGGTAGAATTTGGCTGTGAATCTGTCTGGTTCTGGGCTTTTTTAAGTTAGTAGGCTATTAATTACTGCCTCAATTTCAGAACTTGCTATTGGTCTATTCAGGGATTTGACTTCTTCCTGGTTTAGTCTTGGGAGGATGTATGTTTCCAGGAATTTATCCATTTCTTCTGGATTTTCTAGTTTATTTGTCTATAGGTGTTTATAGTATTCTCTGATGGTAGTTTATATTTCTGTGGGATCAGTGGTGATATCCCCTTCATCATTTTTTATTGTGTCTATTTGATTCTTCTCTCTTTTATTCTTTATTAGACTAGCTAGTGGCTTATCTATTTTGTTAATCTTTTTAAAAAACCAGATCCTGGGTTCATTGATTTATTTAAAGGGTTTTCCTGTCTCTATCTTCTTCAGTTCTGCTCTGATCTTAATTATTGTCTTCTGCTAGCTTTTGAATTTGTTTGCTCTTGCTTCTCTAGTTCTTTTAATTGTGATGTTAGGGTGTTGATTTTAGATCTTTCTCACTTTCTCCTGTGGGCATTTAGTGCTATGTATTTCCCTGTTAACACTAACTTTAGCTGTATCCCAGAGATTCTGGTATGTTGTGTCTTTATTCTCATTGGTTTCAAATAACATATTTACTTTTCCTTTAATTTTGTTATTTACCTAGTAGTCATTCAGGATCAGGTTGTTCAGTTTCCATGTAGTTGTGCAGATTTGAGTGAATTTCTTAATCAATCCTGAGTTGTAATTTGATTGCCTTGTGGTCTGAGAGACTGTTATGATTTCCATTCTTTTGCATTTGCTGAGGAGTGTTCTACTTCCAATTATGTAGTCAATTTTAGAATAAGTGCAATGTGGTGCTGAGAAGAATATATATTCTATTGGTTTACGGTGGAGAGTTTTGTGGATGTCTATTAAGTCTACCTGATCCAGAGCTGAGTTGAAGTCCTGAATATCCTTGTTAATTTTCTGTCTCATTGATCTGTCTAATAAATATTGATAGTGGGGTGTTAAAGTCTCCCACTATTATTGTGTGTGGGTCTAAGTCTCTTTGTCGGTCTCTAAGAACTTGCTTTATGAATCTGGGTACTCCTGTATTGGGTGCATATATATTTAGGATAGTTAGCTCGTCTTGTTGCATTGATTCCTTTACCTTTATGTAATGCTCTTCTTTGTATTTTTTGATCTTTGTTGGTTTAAAGTCTGTTTTATAAGAGACTATGATTGTAACCCCTGCTTTTTTTTGCTTTTTATTTGCTTGGTAAATATCTCTTCATCCCTCTATTTAGAGGCTTTGTGTGTCTTTGCATGTGAGATGGGTATCCTGAATGCAGCACACCAATGGATCTTGACTCTTTATCTAATTTGCCAATCTGTGTCTTTTAATTGGGATATTTATCCTGTTTACATATAAGATTAATACTTTTATGTGTGAATTTGATCCTGTCATCATGAAGCTAGCTGGTTATTTTGCTGATTAGTTGATGCAGTTTTTTTTTTTTTTTTAAACCATCCAAGCAGTTTTTATTCATTAATATTCATAAATACACACAGCAGCTTCATTAGAGATTTCAATTTTCCTCTTCAGTTTGAATGTGGAGTATTAGGAGAGCCTTTTGCATGTCAAGGTACAGGAAGCAGAGATCACCCCTGCACTGCTACCTACATTTACCTGCTAGAAGTAAAAATTAGTTAAGTGGAAAT
>PVKV010042174.1:0-10904 GCA_004027835.1 Alouatta palliata
AACCTCCACCTCCCAGGTTTAAGTGATCCTTCTGCCTCAGCCTCCTAGTAGCTGGGATTACAGGCACATGCAACCATTTCCTGCTAATTTTTGTATTTTTAGTAGAGATGAGGTTTTGGCATGTTGGCCAGGCTGGTCTCAAAACTCCTGATCTCAGGTGATCCACCCACCTCGGCCTCCCAAAGAGCTGGGATTACAGGTGTAAACCACCATGCCTGGCCAGAACAGAGATTTTAAAAACTAAAACAGATGTCCAGTAGGCAAAAGTCAGTTGTGTTTCTTCATATCAGCAAGAACAAATGGAAATGATTAAACTGGAAATATTAAAATGCCATTTACAACAGCACCCCTGAAGTTGAATCCATTAAGTATGAATGTAACAAAACATATGCAAATATGCATTCAGAAAACTATGAATCACAGTTGAGAGAAACCAAAAGAAATATAAATAAGTGAAGAGATGTTCCTTAACCCCTAACCCCAACCCTAACCCTAACACTAACCCCTAACACTAACCCTACTCTGACTACCCTTATCTCTAAAGCTAACCTTATGGTAACCTTCAACCATAATTTCTAACTTCACTTTTACCCACTCTAATTCTAACCTTAATCTAAACCTACTCAAACCTTTACTGTAACCCTAACCCTAACCCTCACTACCCTTTCACCCTAACTCTTCACTGTAATCCTGACTGCTCAATCTAACCCTGGTTACTCACCTCATCTCTCCCTCTAATGTCTTACTATGCAGCTTCCAACCACCAACCTGAATCTCCTACTTGAAGCCCTTATGCCATAATCTTCAATTGGTAAACTCTGAACCCTTCAACCCATATCTCTTGATTTTATAGTATCCTGACAGATGAACTCTGTAAATACTAACTGCAGTCTATACACAATCTCATCCTGATCTATCCTACTCAGTACCATGTCACTTCAAGGACTGATCTATAACCTCAGAAATATAGACTTAATCATCTTCAACAAAATAATAGCATATTAAAACCAACAGCATTTTTAATGGATCAAACACCATGAACACGATTTTTTCTCCCAGTAAATCAACGGTAGTTCCACACACTAACACCATTCATGTGACACACAGTATTGTTAGAATGAATGGAAAACACCCCATAATTTTCTCAGCTGTTAAAGAAAGGGCTTTCAATAAAGCTGGAATTACAGCCATACGCCACCATGCCCAGCTAAATTCGTATTTTTAGTAGAGACAGGTTTTCACCATGTCGGCCAGGCTAGTCTCCAGTTCCTGACCTCAGGTGATCTGTCTGCCTCAGCCTCTAAAAGTGCTGGGATTACAGGTGTGAGCCACTGTCCCTGGTCAAAAAATCCATTTTATACATATACACTAGCAGTGAATAATCTGAAAACAAAATTATAAAAATTTCACTTTAAATAATACCAATGGCAATAATATGCTTAAGAATAAATGCAATCAAAAGGTAAGGCTTAAAAGGGGGAAATTATAAGATGTTGCTTAAGGAAATTAAACAAAGCCCAAATAAATGTAAAAACGTGTCATGTTCATGGATTTGAAGATCATATTTGTTAAGTTTGCCAAACTACACAAAGCAATCTACAGATTCAATGTTATTCCTACAAAAATCCCAAAGGCCTTGGGACAGAAATTGGAAAGCCGATTCTAATGTTTATATGGAATTTCAAGGAATCCTGAAAAGCCAAACCAATCCTGAAAAATAACTCCAAATCTGGAGGTTAGCCAGGCGTAGTGGTGGGCACCTGTAACACCAGCTACTTGGGAGGCTGAGGAAAAGAATTGCCTGAACACAGGAGGCGGAGGTTGCAGTGAGCCACAATGATGCCATTGCACTCCAGCCTGAATGACAGAGCGAAACACTGTCTTAAAAAAAAAACCACAGAAAATATACAGATAGCAAATAATTACACAAAAGGATGTTCGACATCATGTCTCATTAGGAGACTGCAAATTAAAATAATGCTGAGATACCACTGCACACCTAGTAGAACTGCAAGACCCTAAGAAAAGCTCACCAATAACAGCTGGAGGTTGAGGAACAATAGGTACCGTCATTCACTGTTAGTAGAATGCATTAATTGTACAGCCACTCTGGGAGACAGTTTGGCAGTTTTTCCCAAAGATAAACAAGGCTTACCTACGATCCAACAAATGCGCCCCTAAAATGTATGTGTTTACACAGATGCTTTGAAAAATTATTTTCAAACAAAAACTAGCAAAATTAACTTGAAGTACAACAATGCAACAGAATACCATTCAGCAACAAAAAGGAATGAACTTACAACCCATGAAAATAAATGAATGAATTTGTTGCTAAGTGAAGAGTGGCAGCATGAAGATGCTACACATTATATGACTCGATTCATGTGACATTCTGGAAAAGGCACAACTACAGAGATGATAATCAGACGAGTGACTGGGGTGGGGATTTGAAGTATTCTGGTACTTTAGTGGTGGATATCTGACACTACGTATATATTTAAACACACAGAATTTTAAAGCACAAAGAACAAATTACAATCTATACAAATTAAATTATTTAGGTTATGGAAGTATCTAAGGACAAAATACAGAGTGCAAATAAGAATCTAATTGTATTACCTATGTATGTTGCAAATGGTGGGCCAAAGGTACTGACCTAAGTCATTTTGGAAATGAGTAGAATTCATAGACTAAAAGCAAAATGTACTATAAACAAACAGTGGACTCTATTTTATAAAGTTATTTCCCACAGGGATAATAGTTAATTTTGAAACCACTATATCTGTAAAAAGAAAAATAACCATGATTTTCCTCTATACTCCCAACACTTCACTTCTGACAGCAAATTGGGGTGGGTGATGTTTTGCACACCAACCAATTTTCTAACTCTCTGGACAACAATTGGGTGTCCTACAATTCAATTATGACATTAATTACTGAAGTTTGTACAGACCCTACAGGTTAAGGGCTTAGTAACACCAGACTGTCCCCAACCTCAGATGCCAATCAAAAGTAGTGAATCCCCAGTTTACCCAAACTTCTATGACTTGGCTAGAAACTATGCACTCCTACAACACCTCCTCAGGTTTGATAATTTGCTATAATGGCTTATGGAACTCAGGGAAACACTTACGTTTACTAGTTACTATGGTCTCAATGTGTGTATACCCTCCAAATTCCTATGTTGAAACATAATCCCCAAAGGGATGGTATTCAGAGGTAACTGAGGGGTGATTGGATCATGAGGGTGCTGCCCTCATGAATGAAACCAGCGCCCTTATAAAATAATCTAGGAACCTTTCCTCCCCCAATCCTGCCATGTCAGGACACGGCTAGAGGGCACTATCTATGAAATATGAGCCCTCACTAGACATCAAATCTGTCAGAGTTGATCTGGGACTTTACAGATTCCATATTTTAGGAATTTTTACGAAAGCTTCATCATGTAGATGTGATCAACTATTAACTCAATCTCCAGTCCCTTCACACCCTCAAAGGATTGCATGTGAAGCTAAAAGTTACAAGCTTATCAGGGCTTGGTCTTTCTGGTGACCATCCCCCATGCTGAAACCATCCAGGAACCCACAGAGGGTCCTTACAGAAGACATTCCTATCACTCAGGAGATTCCAAGGAAGTTAGGAACTCCACATCAGGAACCAGGGCTGAAGACCAATGTTAGAACACAAGATGTTTCTAGCACCCCTATTGTTCAGGAAATTATAAAAGTTTTAGGAGCTCTGTACTATGAATTGGAGACAGAGACCAAATATATTTCTCATTAAATCCAACCTGGAATCTGGATGAAGAATGAACTCCTTGTTCCCAATGGAACAAGGGATGAAATAAATGGCAGATAGTGACAGCCAAGTACCTCACTGTTAAGAGTGAGAAGTTACAGATAAGAAATGCAGGAAGCCTGGAATGATCTCTGTGATAATGGATCAGAATATATATATGAAATGTAGGTATAAACTCACATTTAACTTAATATATATACACATATGGTTCCATGTAAAAACCTGTGTAATTAAGTGGGTACATATAACTTAGAATACACACATGTATTTGTTTGCACTGTCAGCTGTGAGGGTCATGATGCAATAACCACATTTAGTGGCCAGATGTAAGTTTTTAATACCATTCTCTAACAAAGGAAATAGGGGTCTTTGAAAAACTGGTTGAAATTAGGACTGGGACAGAAAATATACGAGCCAGGGTACTTCTGAAGTAACAGAAAGAAATTGTAAATAAACAAATAAATACATGAAACTATGTCAAAGGAACCAGTGGAAAGAGCTCCCAATGGCCACAGGGTATAAACAAAAAGCAACAAAATACTGCAGAATTGGATAAAAACCAAAACATTGAAGTAACTGAGCATCCACACTGGTATCTATTTATGATTAAATTGATACATACATGGCCTGAATGGAAATCTCTTATACAGAAGAACTACAAATACCTGATATAGACACTAAGCCATCAAGGAGGTGGGGCTAACTCCCCACTCCTAAAGTGTGGACTCTGCATGGTGACTTCCTCCAAAAGCATACATAAAATGCAGACATGGGAAAAAAGTAACTTCACAGTGAGAAACCTGAAAACACTACCTCACCCAGGTGATCAAAGTTAACATTAATGGTGATAACACATCTTGAGGCATGAAGTGACTAGAATAGTACCTGCAAACCAAAAATAAAATTCAAAGGCGCTTCCCCCAACCATCTGTATAGACTCCCTCTTCTCCACCAGGGGACACCAAAGTTAACCTGGAAGACTGGTTCAGGCCTTGATGGGAAAGGGGTGGTCAGACATGCCTCATTATGCCCTCCTCCCTTTTGGAATTCAAGAAAACCCAATCAGCATTTAGTTTCTTATCAGACCTTAAATCTGATAAGAAACATTTACAATCTAACCTTACATCTGCTAAGAAATATTTAAAATCTATTCTCTCTGAAGCCTGCTACCTGGAGGCTTCATCTGCATAAAACTTTGGTGTCCACAACCCGTTATCATAATCCAGACACTCCTTTCTATTGATAGTAATTCTTTCAACCAACTGCCAATAAGAAAATGTTTAAATCTACCTATAACCTGGAAGCCTCACCCCACCCTAACCCACTGGGTTGTCCCACCTTTCTGGACAGAACCAGTACATATCTTAAATACATCTGATTAATGTTTCCTATCTCCCTAAAATGTATAGAACCAAGCTGCACCCCAACCACCTTGAACACATGTTCTCAGGGTCTCCTGAGGGCTGTGTCACAGGCCATGGTCACTCATATTTGGCTTAGAATACATCTCTTCAAATATTTTACAGACTTTGACTCTTTCTTGTGGACACACTACATATCTGATCTGCTTCCCCCAAACCTATAACCCCAGTCTAATTATGAGAAAAACACCAAGTATGCCACAATGGAGGACATTCTACACAATACCTGACCAGTCCTCCTAACACTGTTCCAGGTCCTCAGAAGGAAAGTCTGAGAGACTGTCACAACCAAGAAGAGCCTAACATGATGACTAAATATCCTGTGGGATCCCAGATAAGATCCTGGGACAGAAAAAGGCAGAACTAAGGGAAACCAAATAAAATGTGAGCCTATATAGTAATATCCGGTCATTAACTGTGACAAATGATACAAGATGTTGGCCAAGCATGGTGGGTCATGCCTGTAATCCCAGCATTTTGGGAGGCCGAGACGGGAGGATCACCTGAGGTCAGGGGTTCCAGATCAATCGCCCAACATGGCAAAACCCCATCTCTACTAAAAATACAAAAATTAGCTGGGTGTGATGGCAGCTGCCTGTAATCCCAGCTACTCGAAAGGCTGAGGCAGGAGAGTCACTTGAACCCAGGAGGCAGAGGTTGCAGTGAGCTGAGGTAACACCACTGCACTCCAGCCTGGGTGAACGAGACTCCATCTAAAAAAAAAAAAAGATGTTAATAACATATATGATACATGTTGATATGTTAATAAGAGGAGAAATTTGGTTGGGTCTACATGGAAAATCTGTATTTTCTTCCCAATTTCTGTGTGAATCTAAAACTAATTTAAAATAAAACCTTTATTAAAAAATTGTAATTTTTAAAAACTGCTTACTTGTACCAGTAAGTAGTAATTGACACTAACTATTCCTACTTTTTAAAATAAGAGCATTCATGATGCTGCAAAGTAAATTATGCAAACTAATACATAATTTCAAGAAAATGCCTCTTTTACACATTTTATGTTAAAATAACACATACATGTAAACATGATTATCGTATCTTTTTTCTTGTGGTATGGTTCACTCTATAGGAAAGCTGTCATCTTAGAACCAGGGAAAAAATTCACATTTTGGAGACTATTTCAGTTTACGGCTGGATGTTTTCAAAAGCATTACTGTGTAAAAAAAAAAAAAAAAAAAAAAAAGTTCAAACAGAAAATTGATTGTGCCTGGATCACTTATTCTAATGAATGCTTGCCTTTGTTTCCCAGCATCCCTTTTAGCTACAATAAAACATAAGGAAATATTTGCCACTGAGACAGGAAAAATGTAAACAGAATTTGTGATCACAATCCTTCAATGTTTCATCATGATGATTTCTAATACAGAAGAGTTTAAAGGGACAAAGTTATTCCCCCAAAGATGCTTTGCAGAAATTGATGAAACTCGAGAAACAAAAGTGGCAGGACATTCAATGTGACTTTAGGTGTCACTGTGTCTTGTGGGAAAAAATAATTTACCTGTTAGAGGATCACAAAGAATTCCTGGAAGCCCAGACTCTGGAATGTTTCTAAATTTAGATGTCAATATAGCTAGTAAGGAATATAATGATAAAAAAGGATCTGTGCTTTATTTGTGTAATAAAATACCAAAGCAGTATGTACTACTCCAAGGAAAAGAAGTCATGCCTGAAATACAGTTGACAATATCAGAATCAAAATATGCTTCCTGGCCAGGCATGGCGGCTCATGCCTGTAATCCCAGCACTTTGGGAGGCCAAGGCAGGTGGATCACCTGAGGTCAGGAATTCAAGACCAGCCTGACAAACATGGAGAAACCCTGTCTCTACCAAAAATACAAAAATTAGCCAGGCAGGATGGTGCATGCCTGTAATTGCAGCTACTCAGGAGGCTAAGGCAAGAGAATCGCTTGAACCTGGGAGGCGGAGGTTGTGGTGGGTCCAGACCGCACCATTCCTCTGCCTTATTGCATATGTAAAAATGCAGATTCACTAAGCTAGACTAAATTGTGTATTCAGTGGAAGGCCGATCAAGGATTCAAAAGAATGCAACCTTTTGTCTCTTATCTACTTCTGCCCTGGAAGCATCCACACGTCCTGCTTCTAGTTGTTCCGCCTTACTGGACCAAACAACTGTACATCTTACATACATTGATTGGTGTCTCATGTGTCCCTAAAATGTGTAAAAGCTCTACCCTGACCACCTTGGGCACAGGTTGTCAGGACCTCCTGAGGCTGTGTCATGGGCACTGTCATTAACTTTGGCAAAATAAGCCTTCCAAATTGACTGAGACCTGTCTCAGATATTTTGAGATCACAATCCACAATCACCATGGTGTGACAGTTGACTACATCATTCAGTAGAGATGTACTATACAGGTTTGTAGCCTGGGAGCAACAGGCTATACCATATAACTTATATGTGGAGTGGGCTACACCATCTAGGTTTTATAAGGTCATTCTACAGTGTTCTCAGAAAGATGAAATCAGTAAGGACAAATTTCTCAGAAAATATCCACCTCATTAGGACATGCTTGAGTGTATTTTAAATGGTTGAAGCCTAGGAGAAAAAAAAAAAAAAAAGAAACTCAACACCTGTTATGGTTTAATAACAAGGCTTAACAGACTTAACATGTTTCATCTAATCTAAGATGCCACTGATTAAAAGACATTCTTTTGTGCACCACCACAAATAGGTTGCCAATTACACCAACTTTCTGAATAACAACAAAAATGTGAACTTACATCTATTAATGCCAGGAAAGTAAAATGCAAGTGAATTATGGTTTTGACATGTTAAAGCAAAAAACGAGGAGGCCGTTAGCCTGAGGTCTTCCCTAAGCAAATGGAGACCGAACTTCGAGGCATTTAAACTTAAAAAAATTAACAAACCAACCACAGTCAATGACAAAATGCCCAGCCGCCAGTTGGCTGTATGACCAGGGACGCTGATGGAACCATCCCCACAAAAGGCGGTCGCCCAGCCGGAGCCAATGAGACCCCCACTTAGCCGCCACCACTAAGAGCTCCAAGCCCCAAGCCCTGTTTTCCGTTCTGGTGCTTCAGGCGTGACTCATGGCCCATTCCTTTCCTCAAACAGTTTCCATTTATTTTGCCTAAAATTCTTCTAACCCCTAAACCCTAACCCCTGACCTATACCCCTAACCCTAACCCTCACCCTCACCCTAATCCTAACCATCGGTTAGTGTCCGTGTTTGCGTTGATACGTCAGTGCCGATTATTAACGCTGCGTGTTGGCGAGGCCGCGTAGCTAGTGCACACTTCACAGTACCATCTTGGTACTGAGGCGTTGCATGAGCGTTCCGTGAGTGCTGTGGGTGTCGCCATATTTTGGATGTCGTATCTGCGGAACGCTCTTCGTGTTCTGAGGCTGCAGTGTGGACCTCATACTGCAGCCCCCCGGCCTTGGCTGGGAAGAACCTGGGTGCGCAGAATTCAGAGGAGCTTTGGTGTCCGGTTTTCCGCACCAAGACCTTCTTACTAGTCTCTGACCCTCCGCAGCCAGGGCTGCAAACAGGAGGGATTTTACTCACCGTGGACACGGTGCCCCCAAGGTCTGTGCTGAGAACACAGCTCTGCCTTTGCAGTGCCCTCGGGTCTGTGCTGAGAAGAACGCAGCTCCGCCCTCGCAATGCCCCCGCCACCCTGCCCGGGGGTCTGTGCTGAGGAGGGTGCAGGCTCACCCTTGCAGCGGCCCCCAGGTCTGTACTGAGGAGAACGCAACTCTGCAGACCGCCGTGACGCGAGGCACGCCAGGGCTGTGACACCATGCACGCAGGCGCTCTGTCGAGAGGCACGCTGGCGCTGTGACGCCACGCATGCCGGCGCTGTGACGGGAGGCACGCTGGCGCTGTGACGCCACGCACGCCGACGCTGTGACGGGAGGCACGCCGGCCCTGTGACGCCACGCACGCCGACGCTGTGACGGGAGGCACGCCGGCCCTGTGACGCCACGCACGCTGGCGCTGTGACGGGAGGCACGCCGGCGCTGTGACTCCACGCAGGCCGGCGAGCTTGGGCGCCCCCTGCTGGCTGCCAGGCACCGCAAGTCCCTCTTGCTCACGGTACTATGCCCGCGGCCCCTGCTGGCGGCTAGGGCCACTGCAGGGTTCTCTTACAGTGTGTGCAACCAGTGCAGTGCAGGGTCCTCCTGCTCATGGTGTGGTGCCCATGCTGCCGGGCCTTCTTGCTCACGGTGTAATGGCGGCACGCCCCCTGCTGGCCACTGGGGGAAATGCAAGGCTCTCTTGCTCAGTGTTGTGGCAGCATGCCCCCTGCCGGCTGCTGGGGGCACTGTAGGGCCCTGTTGCTCACAGTGTGATGGCTGGCGCCCCCTACTGGCCTCCTTCTGTACCACCTAAAGTCGGAGTGCCAGTTATTCAGCATCCACAGTTCTGGAAATTGAAACTGAAATGGAGCTATTATTGGAGAGCGCTGATGTCCCAGTTCTCATCTAACTCGGAAGAAAGGTTTTCACCAAGAGGCAGTACAAAGATGGCAGATAACTTCATTGAAAATATAGTGTAAAGAGCTTATTGTAGGAAAAATAGGTAGGCCCCAAGGGAGGAGCAGGCTGATCGTGCAGGAAAACAGCCCAAGAGTCCTGTGCAGGGAATTTTAATTTGGACTTCTTCACATTCCTGCTTCTGTCTCAAGTCTCCGCCTGTTTTGTCTGATTTTTCTTCTCCTGCCTTAGGTCCCCCACTTGCCCCTCTTAGGCTTGTGGGACCGCCTCTTGCTCACTGTGTGGTGCCCATGTGCCCCCTGCTGGCAGCTAAGGACACTGTAGGGTCTTCTTGCTAACAGTGCAGTGGCAGCACAGCCCCTGCCGGCACATGTGCGGTGATGAAGGCACATGTGGTGTTAAGGCAGTTGTGCAGTGATTAATCCGAATCCACTGTTGGGGCTGGCTCCTTCCCGCATCCCAGGAAGGTCCTACAGTGGTCACGTCTGTACTTCCTGTGCCTGCCTATCTCTTTTAAATGTCCTTCTCTGCCCTAATCTGTACTTATGATGCCAGGTTTCTCTTAAGAATGCCGGCTTTGAAGATGGCCGATTAGGAGCAGCTGAGGATTGCAGCTCCCAGTGAAAGCGTGGAGGGTGAGTGGACGCCACATTCCCAGACGGATTTTTATTGCCCACCGACCAGGAGATTCCCAGGGGGAGGAGCCCCACGGGTCGCCAGCGCACCTGGTTTGGTCGGCGCGGCTCTTTTCGCCTGCACGGGCGTTTTCGCCGCCGCTGTTTGGAGCGGCGCCCCGGCGCAGCAGTTCCCAATACAAAATACGTGGGTCCGGGTGCCGTTTTAGCTGGCAATTGGAACTCCGGGAAGGCAGAGCCGCCCATTCATTTGATTAAAAAAGGGGACTGAAACAGACAGCCAGGCCAGGAGATTTCCCAGGCAAAAAAACGCCAGTGCCCGCGGTTTCAGCCGGCGCAGTGGGTCACCGCACGGGAAATCATACAGATCCCGGCGCCTTTTCAACAGGCGACTGGAACACCTGGGAGACAGTCGATCATTCAACTAAAAAAGACGCTCTGAGGCAGGGAGCCAGGTGATCAGGCTCGGCTGGTCCCACCCCCACAAAAAAACAGCCATTGGAAACTCTCTGGATCGAGAGTTTCACAGCAAGCACAGCTGAACCC
>PVKV010042175.1:0-10922 GCA_004027835.1 Alouatta palliata
ATGGATGGATGGATGCATGCATGCATGCACAGAGGCAGGGATGGATGGATGGATGGATGCATGCATGCACAGAGGCAGGGATGGATGGATGGATAGACGGATGCATGCACAGAGGCAGGGATGGATGGATGGATAGATGGATGCATGCACAGAGGCAGGGATGGATGGATGGATAGATGGATGCATGCACAGAGGCAGGGATGGATGGATGGATAGATGGATGCATGCACAGAGGCAGGGATGGATGGATGGATAGATGCATTCACAGAGGCAGGGATGGATGGATGGGTCTGAATGGATAGATGGAGGTAGGATATTCTTATCCTGGAGGAGGTGTTCAAGGCTAAGTCCTCACACCGGGCAGGGCGGAAGGCAGGAGGTGACCGTGGGGATATGCAGCTGTGTGCCCCAGTGCACCAGAAATTACAGATGACATCGATGTCCTGTCCTAATGAAACAGGAAACACATTTATTTGAGAGTTGGAGGCTGGGGCTAGATGGAAGCTTGCGGGGCTGTACGCCTGGCATGGAGCTGCCTGCCAGAGCCCGGGGCAAGAATGATAGGAGATGCCCCTGTGGACTGCCCTCTAGGAATCTCATGGGGCTGGGTCTGCACAGTTGTGCTTGCGTAATTTCCCCCGGATGCATGGCGTGACAAGGGTGCAGGAAGAGGTGCAGGGCCCGGAAGCCTAGCGTGGCCAAGGAGAGGCAAGGCGGGGAAGAAAGTGAGAGATGACTGATACTGCCCTGACTGAGACACCAAACTTCCCCGTTTCTCAGAAAAAGGACTCAGAGGAACAAGAGAATGTACAGGCAACATGGAAATTCATCAGTGCGAATGTGATTTCACCAAGACCATTGAAGGCCCTGCTGAGAGGCGGGCCGGCAGAGCCTGGGTACCTGGCCACTACCTTGAAGTCTCTATACTTCAGTTTCCTCCTTTGTAAAATGGGCATAGGAGACAGGTTTGGTGAGAAGTGAATGAAAACGTGTTTGCTACTCCTCTCAGGACTCACGTTTCATGCTTAGACACTTAGCGAGTGGCTTTAGGGACCAAGAGAAATTTGCTTTTCAATTTACCAGGTCGTTACCTATGAATCTACCTGCACACTGCTGACCTTAGAGCTGGTTGTGAAACAGATCGGCGTGGGGTCATCGGTGCCTCCCTGTGGTGCTGCCCGCTGTATTTCTGTCTTGGTCTCTTTCGGCCTCTCAGCAGCGGGAGCAGGAGCTGGCAGGCAGCTCCTGGATCGATGAGCTGGGCTTGCAAAGTGTCTTGGTTCTGGCGGTCCTGGCGCCCAGGCTGAGTCCGGAGGGAAGAGGCTGCTGTGGTGGGAAGAGGCTGGGAGCAAGGCCGGGCGCTGGGGCCTGCAGGCTGTGGTCTGAGAGTGCCTGCTGCAGGAGCTCCGTGTTTCCAAGGAGATGAAGACCAGAGTGGGGGTGGTAAAGGGTGGGGAGACGAGGGGCTGAAGTAGTGGGCAGGGAGATGGGGGAGGGGGAATGGAGGACTCAAGGGATGTGGGAAAGGAATGTGCCTCGAGGAGGGATGGGGGCAGGAATGGGGGAAGGTCTTGGATTAAGGACAAGGACCTACATCCCCAGCAGATGTGGGTAGTAAGGGGGAGAGGGGTGAGGGTCGCTGACCATAGACTGGAGCTGTGGAGAGGGGATGCTCCCAGGGCTGGCACTGCCTGCAGAGAATGGCCCACACCTTGTAGGTTCCTGCCCTGGCCCCACACTGCCCCCTCGAGTTTCTTTTCTTTTTTTTTTTTTTTTTTTTTTTTTGAGATGGGGTCTTATTCTGTTGTCCAGGCTGGAGTGCAGTGGCACAGTCATGGCTCGCCTCCTGGGCTCAAACAATCCTCCTGTCTCCCTGCCTCAGCCTGGGACCTGAGTAGCTGGGACCACGGGCATGTGCCACCACTCCTGGCTACTTTTTTTATTTTTTATTTTTTTTATTTTTATTTTTTTTTGTAGAAACAGGGGTCTCCTTATGTTGCCCAGGCTGGTCTTGAACTCCTGGGCTCAAGCAATCCTCCCACTTGGGCCTCCAAAAGTGCTGGGATTACAGGCATGAATGAGCCACCACATCCAGCTCTTCCCTGTCAAGTTTCTCTGCACAAAGTGTTCCCTTTTCTGGGGAGGGGTCCATCTGTTTGTGTAAGATCGCCCCTTCCTCTGTGCGTTCTCTGAGTCTCTTCAGCCTGTGGTCCAGTGTCTAGCACCGCCATGCTGACTGGGTGACTGGACACAGGGATGATGGAAGGTTGGGGAGGGCCTGGGCAGGGGAATCTGGGGCCATCTCTGGAGGGTGTCCTGCTGTTCCTGTTGGCCAGCAGCCGCACTCACAGGGCCTTCGTGTCCCCCCTTCCCAGTGCAGGGGTCGCCTCAGCTCCTGCCCACTTTCCCCTGCAGATGGCGAGGGGACTGACCTGTTTGCTGTGGCTGTGCATGAGTTCGGCCATGCTCTGGGCCTGGGCCACTCCTCAGCCCCCAACTCCATCATGAGGCCCTTCTACCAGGGCCCGGTGGGTGACCCAGACAAGTACCGCCTGTCTCAGGATGACCGTGACGGCCTGCAGCAGCTCTATGGTAGGGGGAGGGGCCTGCCCCAAACCATCACATGCCCTGCTCAGTGTCCTCTGCAGCAGTGCCAGGGGACCCACACTTGCCTGACTTTCCCCACAGGGAAGGCACCCCAAACCCCATATGACAAGCCCACAAGGAAACCCCTGGCTCCTCCCCAGCCCCCAGCCGCGCCCCCAGACAGGTGAGTCCCCCACCACCTGTGACCTTGGGTAACCTGCTGCCCAGCCTCAGTGCCCTCTGAGATGGGGATGGTGGGGTCTCTGCCTTGGAGGAAACCAGCCCCCAGTGTCTGCTCACCTCTCCTTTCCTCCCCAGCCCATCCTCCCCCATCCCTGATCGATGTGAGGGCAATTTTGATGCCATCGCCAATATCCGAGGGGAAACTTTCTTCTTCAAAGGTGAGTCATTTCTCTTGTCTCCTTTTCGTGTCCCCTGACCTCACATATGTTGACTTCCTACCCACTTCAAGTGACCCACTGGGGCTGTGCACTTACCCTGGAAGTGAAACTTTTTTTTCTTTTCCTCTTTGGGACAGAGTCTTGCTTTGTTGCCTGGGCTGAAGTGCAGTGGTGTGATCATGGCTCACTGCAGCCTCAAAATACTGGGCTCAAGCAATCCTCCCACCTCAGCCTCCCTAGTAGCTGGGACCACAGGCACAGGCCACCACGCCTTGTTAGTAATTTATCTTTTATTTTGTAGACATGGGGGGGGGGGTCTCACTATGTTGCCCAGGCTAGTCTCAAACTTCTGGCTCCAGTGATTCTCCCGTCAGCCTCCCAATGTGGTAGGCTTACAGGTCTGAGCCACTAGACCCGACCAGTGTGACTTTTAGTGCTAAAAAGGGAAAAGCCCCAGGCAGGCCAGGATGAGCTGGTCGCCCTAGATCCACTGCATCCTTGACTTCCAGATGGCACCCCTCCCACCCAGCTGCACACCCTGGGGGAGGAGACCTACTGCTATCTCATGCCTTTCTGCCGACCCTTTCATCCCCTGCAGGCCCCTGGTTCTGGCGTCTCCAGCCCTCGGGACAGCTGGTGTCCCCGCGGCCAGCGCGGCTGCACCGCTTTTGGGAGGGTCTGCCCACCCAGGTGAGGGTAGTGCAGGCCGCCTATGCCCGGCACCTAGACGGCCGAATCCTCCTCTTTAGCGGTGAGTGGGGCGGGCGGCGGGGCTCGCTGGGGCCGGCGCGGGGAGCCCACGCTGACCTCCCGGCCTCCGCTCTGCAGGTCCCCAGTTCTGGGTTTTCCGGGACCGGCAGCTGGAGGGAGGGGCGCGGCCGCTCACCGAGCTGGGGCTGCCCTGGGGGGAGGAGGTGGACGCCGTGTTCTCGTGGCCGCAGAATGGGAAGACCTACCTGGTCCGCGGCCGGCAGTACTGGCGCTACGACGAGGCGGCGGCGCGCCCGGACCCCGGCTACCCTCGTGACCTAAGCCTCTGGGAGGGCGCGCCCTCCTCCCCCGACGATGTCACCGTCAGCAACACAGGTGGGGAGCGCGGGGACCTGCGGGTTACTGGGCCTGCGGGTGGGGAGAGGGGTGCGGGGAATGGAGACATGGAGGCCACCCTGCGGGATAGGGGTCTTTGGGCAGCAGGGAGGGGCGGGTCAGGGCAGGCCCGGGACTCAAGCTCTGCTTCCCCAGGTGACACCTATTTCTTCAAGGGCGCCCACTACTGGCGCTTCCCCAAGGGCAACATCAAGTCTGAGCCGAACACCCCCCTGCCCATGGGGCCTGAGTGGCTGGACTGTCCCGCCCCCAGCGCTGGACCCCGCGCCCCCAGGCCCCCCAAAGCGACCCCGGAGTCCAGAGGCTGCGATTGTCAGTGCGAGCTCAACCAGGCTTCAGGACGGCGGCCCACGCCCCTTCCTCTGCTCCTCCTGCCCCTGCTGGTGGGAGGTGTCGCCTCCCGCTGATGAGGTGCCAACCGGACGGAACAGTGCCCTCCACGGCCGAGTCACCCGCCGCTGGACCTGGTGGGGGATTGTGAGGCGCTGCGGAGGCCCCTTGTCTGTTCCCAGGGACTGGGGCTTGCGCGCGGCGGGGACTGGTCGCTCCTAGCGCTGGGCTCAGCCTCCGCTGTGTCCGGCACTTTCGGCGCCACCTCCGGAGCCCGCGCCAGGGGGCGCCCGCGCGCAGAGACCAAGCGTCGGTCACACCGCCCCGTCTTTCCTCCCCGAAGCCGCCAGGGGGCGGTCGGACCCTCCCGAGCCGGAAGGGGCGGCGAGGAGGGCGGACCCGCGGCGTCACCTGAAGGGAACAGCTGTCGCCCGCCACGCGCTGCCTTCGGAGGACCGTTCTTTTCCGGGAAGAGCCAGCTTTTCTCCGAGCGCAGTCCCAGGACTCTCTGCAGCCCCGCTCCGCCTGACCACTGTGCCTGGCGTTCCTGGATTATTAGAGGACAGGCCTGACTGCGAAGCTGGTCTCTCTCCCACCAGCCCCTTTCCCACCTGAAGTTTCTCACCCCATTCTGCTCCCCCGACGCCCCCCTATAGTCACTACCACACTGGTGGGGACCCGGGACTCAGATCCGGACCCAGCCCAGAGACCACCGATGAGGACCCATGCTCCATATCTTGGGTGGTGGCATCAGTGGCTGGAGGGACCCCATTAACCTGGTTTCCGCCCTCCCCAGGCCACCCAGCCTGGGCCCTTTCCTGGTCCCAGAACTGCCTTCCATTTAATTGGGTACCCTTCTATCCCCAAGAAGCCCTTCCTTGCTTGCGCCCTGGAGAGAACCAGCGTGGCTCCCATCAAACTCAACGCTGGTGGAAAGACGGCGACGAACCCTGGCTCAGGCGCAGTCAGTGCCTCCTCAGCACTCCTGGGTGGCCCTTGTTCTAGAGTGAGGGGTGGGTGGAACCTGGGGCCACCTCGTTCACCCTGTCCTCACTCCCCACAGATTGAGGATCTAAATGATTGCTTCTAGAACATTTTTTCTAGACTATTCCACATCAGAATCACTGGGAAATTTAAATTTGCAGATCCCACACCTCACCCTGAATCCTCACTCAGGGTGGGGTCAGGAAACGCATTTTCACTAGTTGGGGGGGTTGTGGGGGCCAGCCGATGGCTGTCTCGTGGCATTTCTGTGGCTCTGCGGTGTTCCCCCACCCCAGGACCAATCTCTTCATATCTTCTCTGCAGAGCCACACTGACGGCCTGACCTGCATGGGTAGAGTCACTTAGGGGCCACTTCCTAGGTTGCCATCCAGCCTCAGTGGCCCCACAGTGCTTCCTGGAGCCAAGGCTGTGGGCAGCTACCGGGAAGGGTTGCCCCAGTTGCTCATACAAACAGATCAGCTTGAGGATGGAAGGCAGGAGGCTTTGGTCAGTTACCTGGGAATTCTGGGCTGCTAGGAAACGATTTGGGCCTCTGTCCGTTTCTTTTCCATGTATGAGGAGGGGGAAACTTGTATTTTAGAAGCTTATTCATCCCACTCAGGACAATAAAAATGAATAGACAGGCCAGGCACAGTGGCTCACGCCTGTAATCCCAGCACTTTGGGAGGCCAAGGCGGGTAGATCATGAGGTCAACAGATGGATACCATCCAGGCCAATAAGATGAAACCCCATTTCTACTAAAAATACAAAAATTAGCTGGACGTGGTGGCACTGACCTGTAGTCTCAGCTATTCAGAAGGCTGAGGCAAGAGAAATGCCTGAACCTGGGAGGCGGAGGTTGCAGTGAGCCGAGATTGGGCCACTGCACTCCAGCCTGGTGACCGAATGAGACTCTGTCGAAAAAAAAAAAAAAAAAGAATAGACAGAAATCCTTCTTCTGAGCATTGATGGACCTGGGGAGAAGTGTGGTGGTGGGAACTGGACTGACCTGAATCTCCTTGCTTTGCAGAAGAAGGAATCCAGGGCTGATGAAGAATCTAAAAAGAAAGGGTTGGGGAGGGTTCGGTGGCTCATGCCTGTAATCCCACCACTTTGGGGGACTGAGGCAGGGAGATCATTTGAAGCCAGGAGTTTGAGACCAGCCTGGCCAACATGGTGAAATCCTGTCTGCACTAAAAATATTAAAAAAAAATCAGCCCGGCATGGTGGTGCAAGTCTGTAATCCCAGCTACTCAGGAGGCTGAGGCAGGAGAGTCACTTGAACCTGGGAGAGGGAGGTTGCTGTGAGCCGAGACTGCACCACTGCACTCCAGCCTGGTTAACAGAGCAAGACTCTGTCTCAAAACAAAACAAAACAAAACTAAAATTAAAAATAATAAGAAAAAGAAGAAAGAAGAGTGGGAGGAGGAAGCAGAGAGGAACCCAAAAGTTGATTATGAGGCACCCAGCGGAGGGATGGCCACTGTGGAAGTGAGACTGCCTCATGACTCCATGTAGAGTTCTACAACCTTTAAAGCTTTATGTTTGCTACACAAAAAAGTCATGTGAAAGTGATTACTTTTATTTTTTAAACGATGTGATTTAAAAATCGTATGTTCTCACCAGGTGCGGTGGCTCACGCCTGTAATCCCAGCATTTGGGAGGCCTAGGTGGGTGGATCAACGGAGGTCAGGAGTTCAAGGCCAGCCTGGCCAACATGTTGAAGCCCTGTGTTTACTAAAAATACAAAAATTAGTCAGGCGTGGTGGCATGTGCTTGTAATTGCACCTACTCCGGAGGCTGAGGCAGGAGAATTGATTAAACCTGGAGGCAGAGGTTGCCGTGAGCCAAGATCACGCCACTGCACTCCAGCCTGGGCAACAGAGTGAGACTGAGACTCAAAAAAAAATAAATAAAAAATAAATAAATAAAATAAAATATAAAAAATAAGCCAGGCATGGTGGCTCATGCCTGTAATCTCAGCTTTTGGGAGGCCGAGGCGGATCACAAGGCCAAGAGATCAAGACCATCCTGGCCAACAGGGTGAAACCCAGTCTCTTGTTTTTTTTTTTTTGTAAAAATATAAAAATTACCTGGACATGGTGGCAGGTGCCTGTAATCCCAGCTACTCAGGAGGCTAAGGCAGGTGAATTGCTTGAACTCAGGAGGCAGAGATTGCAGTGAGCAGAGGTCCTGCCACTGCACATCAGCCTGGGCCACAGAGCAAGACTCAACCTCGGAAAAAAAGGAAAGAAAAAAATAAAGTAGCTGAGTGGTTGTCCCTGGAAACGAGGATTGGTGGTGATGTCTCAGTGGGCAGAATTTCTCTCAGGTGATGAAAATGTTCTAAAATGGGTGCTGGTGACAGTCACCCAGTTCTCTGCTTTGAATTGCACAGCTTAACGAGTAAATTGCATTGCCTGTGAATCACGTGACCATAAAGCTATAAAAACGGGGTACAGTCCGGATGGATGACAAGATGCCTTTGGATGGTGGCCTTTGTGAGAGTCACGGAAGGGCTAGGGTTGCCGGGCGAGACACAGTCTCCTGGAGCTAAAGCCTTGAGGGAGACTTTTGGCTGGGGCAGTAGTGGCTTCCTTCTCTTTCCCACTCTACAGTTCAGAGATGGCTCAGGGAAAGATCTTCCTAACTGTGGAGAGGGGCTGCACGCAGTGGAACGGACTCCTAAGTGGCAGGCAGGTGACAACCAGTGACTAGTCCACCCAAGTGAAGCTTTCACCAGGGAAGCGTGGTTTCTAGGTTCTGTCTCTCTGGGTCCCCTCTGAGAATATAATGGGATACATTGTGTCCATGCTGGACTAATTTTTTTTTTTTCTATTTTTAGTGCAGACAGAGTTTCACCATGCTGCCCAGGCTGGTCTCAAACTCCTAACTTTGTGATCTGCCTGCCTCAGCCTCCCAAAGTGCTGGATTTCATGCGTGAGCCACCACACCTGGCAGACCCTTGCCCTGTCTTGATGTCGGTGTGGGCAGGGTGTGCCCAGCCCCTGAGCTGGGGGTGGAGGGCTGGGGAGCGACAACTCAGCCTCGCCGAGCACACAGTGGCAGAGCCCTGCCTTCAACTCAAGGCACGATGGGGGCCCTGGCCTGGTGACCAAGCAGACACAGCCATCATGTCACTGCCTTGGAGGGGAGTGGAGAGGAGGGGACTCTGGAAAAAGTCCCTCCTGTCCATGGGGCTGTGGCTGAGAAACCAACACCAGTGGGCTTCTGTCTTCCAGACTCAGGTAAAGGCTGAGAGGCCTGGCTGTGGCCAGGGCCTGGGGCTGACAACCCCACCTGCAGACCCTGAATGGTGCCCCCATTCCACAGGAGCTCACTCCTCTAATTGAAAAACAAAGAGATGAATTACGGCGCAGAGGCAACAGACCCCTTGTTCAGGAAGTTGAGGATCCTGAAACCCAGGAGCCCGAGGAGCCCAGGGAGCCCAAGGAGGGCTTCCAGGCCATGCTGCAGCGGCTGCAGACGTGGTGCCAGATGGTTCTGGCCTGGGTGAAGAAGGTGGCGGACCTGGTCCATGAAGTACAGACCTTCTGGAAAGACTTTGAGAGTTTCTGCTGCTCTCTGGCAGAGATCTTAATGTCCTTTTTCCAGTCCTTAAGGAGCCTCACGATGGGGATGGGGGAGCTGACACCCTGGAAGTGCTCTGAACCCCAGTGAAGCTACTGACACCACCTTTGCCCTCCCTGTCACCATGTACCCACCCTGACCCCTCCCTCAGCTCTCCTGTGCCCACCTCCCTCCTGGCATTCCTGCTGCAGCTCTGACCTGGCACTGTCATGATGGCAACTTAATAAAACTTGCTTATACTTACCTAGCAGAGGAGACACCGTGTTCACAAAGGTGGTTTTCCCAGGGCAAGGCTTATCCGTTTCTGTATGAGTCCATTTTTCACACCACTATAAAGAATGCCTGAGATTGCGTAATTTATGAAGAAAAGAAGGTTAGTTGACTCACAGTTCCACAGGGCTGGGGAGGCCTGAGGAAACTTACAATCATGGGGGAAGGTGAAGAGAATCAAGGCACATTCTACATGGCAGCAGGAGAAGCCGGCGGGGGGAACTGCCAAACACTGCTTGTTTTTTTTTTTTTTTTGAGATGGAGTTTTGCTCCTGTGGCCCAGGCTGGAGTGCACTGCCCTTTTGGCCGTGCTCCTGTGATCGCAGCCACCTAATACCACAATATTGCTGCATTGCCAGGACCCCATGACAGCTCTGCCTGTCTGGGAACAGGTGCTCTTCTTTGGCCTTCCCCAGAGCTCCTGCCTCTGGAAAGTATCCCAGACCTGAGATACACAGGAGTTGCTCATTCATTTTGTAGCCTGCTTGTGTGAAGGCCACGCTTTATTTTATTTATTTTTTTGAGACAGAGTCTCGTTTCGTTGCCAGGCGCCAGACTGGAGTGCAGTGGCGCAATCTCGGCTCACTGCCACCTCCGCCTCCTGGGTTCGAGCAATTCTCCTGCCTCAGCCTCCCGAGTAGCTGGGACTACAGGCGTGCACCACCACGCCCAGCTAATTTTTTGTATTTTTAGTAGAGACGGGGTTTCACCATGTTGGCCAGGATGGTCTCAATCTCCTGACCTTGTGATCCGCCCACCTCGGCCTCCCAAAGTGCTGGGATTACAGGCATGAGCCACCGCGCCCGGCCTGCCATGCTTTATTTATGGGGGACTGGGATACTAGATGATGTTAGAAGTGTCTGTGATTTATTAGGTTCTATTACATTCTTTTTCTTTTTTCTTTTTTTGAGACAGAGTCTTACTCTGTCGCCCAGCTAGAGTGCAGTGGTGCGATCTCAGCTCAGTATAACCTCCACCTCTCAAGGTTTAAGCGATTCTCCTGCCTCAGCCTGCTGAGTAGCTGAGATTACAGGCATGCACCACCATGTCCGGCTAGCTTTTGTACTTTTAGTAGAGATGGGGCTTCACCCTGTTGGTCAGGCTGGTTTCACTCTCCTGACCTCAGGTGATTCATCCCCCTCAGGCTCCCAAAGTGCTGGGATTACAGGAGTGAGCCACTGTGTCCGGCTACCAAACACTTTTTTTTTTTCTTTTTTCTTTTATCCTTTTTTTTTTTTGTGTGATGGAGTTTCACTCTTGCTGCCCAGGCTGGAGTGCAATGGTGAAATCTCAGCTCACTGCGACATCTGCCTCCCAGGTTCAAGTGATTCTCCTGCCTCAGGCTCCGAAGTAGCTGGGATTACAGGCATGTGCCACCACACTTGGCAAATTTTTTTTTTTTTTTTGAGACGGAGTTTCACTCTTGTTACGCAGGCTGGAGTGCAATGGCGCAATCTTGGCTCACCGCAACCTCCGCCTCCTGGGTTCAAGCAGTTCTCCTGCCTCAGCCTCCCGAGTAGCTGGGACTACAGGCACGTGCCACCATGCCCAGCTAATTTTTGTATTTTTAGTAGAGACGGGGTTTCACCATGTTGACCAGGATGGTCTCGATCTCTTGACCTCGTGATCCACCCGCCTCGGCCTCCCAAAGT
>PVKV010042176.1:0-10916 GCA_004027835.1 Alouatta palliata
TGAACAATGAGAACACATGGACACAGGGAGGGGAGCATCTCACACTGGGGTCTGTTGGGGGGAAAAAGGGGAGGGACAGCAGGGGGTGGGGAGTTGGGGAGGGATAGTATGGGGAGAAATACCAGATATAGGTGATGGGGAGGAAGGCAGCAAATCACACTGCCATGTGTGTACCTATGTAACAATCTTGCATGTTCTTGTACCCCCAAATCTAAAATGCAATAAAAAGTATATATATATATAAAAAAAAGGTGAATAACATTAAAAAAAAATACCAAAGAAATCTTAAAGGACATCCTAGAAAATACCTGACTATGCCTCCTTGAAGCTGTCAAGATTATCATAAACAAGGAAAATCTGGGAAACCATCACAGCCAAGGAGAACTTAGGGAGACATGACAACTAATAGAATGTACATGAGACATTGGAATACAATGTGAACATTAGGTAAAAATGGAAAAATTCTGAATAAAATATAGACTTTAGTTAATAATAATGTATCAATATTAGATCATTAGTCTTATTAGGGTAATGTGTTAATAGTGGCGGAGCTGGGGTTGTTTTGAACTCTGTATTATCTTTGCATTTTTTTAAATCTAAGACTGTTCTAAAATAGTCTATTTTAAAAATAGTTATCATGAAGAAAATAAAAATTGGCATCAGCACACTGTAAATCTTCAACTGTCATAAAACAATTTTGAATTTAGAGTTTTAAAATTAGCATTCAAGAGTTGGAGAATAACAGACATATTTTGAAGAAAAAGAACCTCAGAAAGTTTAGTACTCATGAGCCCTTTTAACATGTTTTATTTAAAGATGTTTTTAGTAAAATCCTGCTAAACTAATAAAATATACAAGATTTCGATATAAAGAACAGTGGTGTGTAAAGAATCAAGTAAACTTATAATTAAGACTAATTTTTTATGATAATATAAAAAGATCAGACATCAGATGTTCTAGAGTGCTATGTAGCTTCTGATGTATTCTAGAGATTTAATTATATGTTTTAAATATAAAATTACTAGTAGCACAAAAGAAAAAGGCTATATAACATCCAAATAATATGAAAAAATGTAAAATTATAACAACAGCAGATAACTACTATATCAATCAGAAAAGAGTGAAAGAAAAAGTGGATTAAAAAAATCACAATAATAATAAATGAGTTAAATTCTACTATCAAAATACAGAGGAATGTCTTAAAATCTTCCAAACACAATCCATTGCTATATAGGAGCCATACTTAAAATTAAAACACATAAAAAAGATAGAATGTGAAAGGATAGAATAATGTATTGCTAGCAGATATTAATCAAAAGAAAGAAGCTGAAGAATGTTATCATGAGACAAAATACAATTCAAAGTGAATGATTTATATGAGGCAAAGGGAAATATTTCACAGTGGTAAAAATAACAGTGATATGACAGTCATGAACTTCTGTTTGTACAGAGTTACAAAATACATAGAACAAAAATTTATAGACAGCATGGATAAATATAGCAATACTGATGTTGAAAGATTTTAAACCTATCTTAGAAACTCAGCAGAGTAGACAGAAATAATGAGTATAACAATTGAAGAAAACATTCTACAAGTTTGTGCATGAGTATGTGTGTATATACTATATGTGTTTATATATAGGTTTGTATGTATTCTCAAAAGGGGAAATAAATATTTCTCTTCAAACACATGGAATATTCAGAAACATTCAGTATGCATTAGAGCATACAAAAGATAATTTTGGTTTCTTATCAAACAAATCTAAATTATTCCCATTTAGACAAGAAGACATTTTCTTCCTGTCTAAAAATAATAGGGGCTTTTCATTTCAAAGAAGAAAGCGAAAGAACTTAAAGTGAACACCATTGCAGAAAACACTTTTGTGTCATTTTAATATGACTGTGGGGAACAGAAACATAAGCCATCGGGAAAAAGACAGTATGGGGTTCAGGAAGGTGTTTCTTTTAGTTGAAAGATAGTGAAGACTTTTAAGCTAATAGAATGAACAATTAGAGAAAAAATTCATGAGCCAAGCTATAAGAGACAACTGCTCAAGTGAAGTCTTTCTTAAGTCAAGAAATTCTGACAAGACTAATTATCCCCTATAAACTTTGGTTTATTCATTTTGCAAGCATTGCCAAATGATGTATTTTTATCACATGGCCATTGATAAGAAAAACCTGTTCTAGGAAGGATTGTGAAACGTTTTATAGTAAATGAATATAAACTATCTGGTTGCAGATTAACTAAAAAATAGAGAAATGATAATGAGCTAATAATTTTCAAATGGTTCTATACAGAATATATATATTTTTAAGTACAGCTAGATTATATGAGGTGAAGTAGGGAGAAGCATGACTGCAATTTAAACCTTGTAGAATATGAAAATACATTTCAAGTTATGTTTTCAAATAATATTTGTATTCATTGGGGCAATTACATTAAATAGGATTGCAATTCTGTGATTTCCATGGGTTTTTTTATTTTGTTTGTTTTGTTTTTCATTTTTTTCTTTCAAGTAAATGTGGGGAGGGATGCTTTTGTGGATATAAAAGAGAATGTGCAAAACGTCCAGGAGGTGAATTTGATACCCCATTTTGGAAGTTTTCTAGGAAGATGTTACTCTTTTTTGCTCTTTTTATGTGTTCTTTTTTTTTTTTTTTTTTTTTTTTTTTTTTTTTTTTTTTTTTTTTTTTTTTTTTTTTTTTTTTTTTTTTTTTTTTTTTTTTTTTCCTATTCTGGGGACTGGTTGTGAAGCCTAGAAATATGTCAAATGGTAGACCTGAATTTTCCCAGAAATATGAGTAGCTGAGTTCAGCAGACTGAGTCTTCACTGAACTACTTCTTTAGGGGAAGAAGAAGAAGAAGGAAAAGGAAGGCAACAACAAATTCCAGTTGATTGACAGACTGCCCAGGAATACAAATTTGTCTTCTGAAGTCACCAGGACAGAAACTAATCATTTGTTGTAATTAAACAGTAATAACTGAGTTGCCTCCAGCAGTTCTACATTACCAAGTTTTGATTTGTGGAAACTCACATGGAGGTGGCAGGCTTTCCAGAATTAGCCTAAGAATGCAAGCATGGTTTAACGGAATGAAATACTACATCTCTGGTGGTTCCTTCTGTCAACTTTTTCTACATTGTCTGATGTAGAAGTTCTTATTTTTAACAGACTCTTAGAATCTTTTTACTTTGAAGTAGAATGCAGTTTGGGGAATTGACAAGATACACTCCTTGCATTCAAGGAGGTGATTTTAAGAACTATCTAAAATCTATAGTTGACTCTTAAGTCCTTAAGCCTTTTTTTTTTTTTTTTTTTTTTTTGAGACAGAGTTTAGCTCTGTTGCCCAGGCTGGAGTGTTGAGGCATGGTCTTGGCTCACTGCAATCTCCGCCTCCTGGGCTCAAGTGATTCTCCTGTCTCGGTCTCCAGAGTAGCTGCCACCATGCCCAGCTAATTTTTTATATTTTTAGTAGAGACGGGGTTTCACCATGTTCGCCAGGCTGGTCTTGAACTCCTGACCTCCTGATCTACCTGCCTTGGCCTCACAAAGTGCTGGATTACAGGCGTGAGCCACCGCACCCAGCCAGACTTCTCTGAAGTCTTTAAGGAACAGAAAATAAAGATGAAAGTGCAACAAAAAATAGGTCAAAGTGATAATACTGAAAGCAAAATCTGAATTGAATGTAATTTTGTTATAGGCAAAATACCTGATCTTGGAAATGTTGAACATTTTTTTTTTTCCTTTCTGTCCACATTTGCAATTGACACTAAGAGCTTTTCAGATTTTGAAAACAAACAAAAAAAAATATAAAGGCTGACAGAACAATTGTAGTTTTTTCTATTAAATTATTTAAGGTCATTTTGCATGGTTTCAGTTTGCACTTTCATTTTCATGGTACCACACTACTGTGCAAAGTGGCAACTGCCTATATTATGAAAGATCTTTGCAAAGTAAAGCCTATTTTATCTAGCACTTGTGAAGTAGAAAGGTGTCAGATAATGCCAATCAGCCTTCCTTCACTTGAATGAGATCAGTTAGGACATGATGAGATGAGAATGATTCAAAAGCCCCACTCTTAAACTCCAGAGTTATGAAAGTATTATATACGGTAGCCAGATCATTCACCTCAGGTTGTTGCCTAATAATCCTTCTCAGGACCTGACCACAAAAATCAGTTTCACTTTGTGGATTAAACATAACTGGAATAAATAAGTAGAAGCTGAGGAATTTATGTTAGTGACCTGTAAGTTAAGAAGGTAATTTAATTCATCATCTGAACCAGGACACTATTGAGAGTAAAAGGGATGCTAAAATTAATTAAAATTATGTGATGCTTGAACTAGACTAGACTTTCCAAACCAATAAATTGGTTTTGTTTGAAAACAAAATTAATTCTATTCAATGTATATGTATATTATAATATTTTAATCTGAAAAAAATACACTAAAGTTGCTGAAGTTCTTAATAAATTCAGAGGATATGCTGTTAAGTGGAGGTTACTATGAACATTGCTTTTTAAATTTAAATGTGTGAATATTTTATCTGAAGTAAGTTGATTTGTACTGTCCATTTTTCTTTATTCAGAGTAACTATCTTTTAAAAGTAAGACAAATAAGTTATCTTTTTTTATGATTCTTTACTATTGTCAATAAAAAGCTATAAATCATAGGGCGAGGCTGGGCACCCTGGCTAAGGCCTCTAATCCCAGCACTTTGGAAGGCCAACACAGGAGGATTAGTAGTGGCCAGAAGTTTAAGACCAGCCTGGGCAACATAGTAAGATTCTGTCTCTCCAAACAATCAAATAAACAAACACACCCCAAAATAAATACATAAATAATTGGTGGTCCCAATTTTTCCATTCTTGTATAGATTATCAAGTTAGCCAGTTAAAAATAATCAGAGAGAGAGAGAGAGAGGTAATTTTGACAACTATAGGCTCCATTTGTATCATATCTACCAATTCCAAGAGCTAATTCCAAGAACATCCCACTATAAAAATGTCTTAGTTTAGAAAACAAAACAAAACAAAACAACACTGCTTTATCTTGACAATGTGTTCTATTAAAGCTTGTATTCTTATTATTTCAGTAAAATATAATGATAAAAATAATTTTAACATTAATATTGAACTTCGCAACTGAATTTACAATAGCATTCACTATAATGTTAAATGTTTTACCTTTAACCTTGAATATATTTCTGCATCTTTAGATTGCATGATTTAAATAAAAATATCAAAACTATTGAAATTAACTGGTTTTCTATTTAAACTGTCTATGTTATTGATAAAAAATATGGCATTTTTCAACTGTAGAATTCTTTTGCTAATGGATTATACCATTAATGGTTATAGCTTTATTTTATTTTGAATAGAGCATGAAGTATTAACTTATAAGAATATTTAAATGATCATTTTTGATATGAATACAAAATTATACAGAGTAAAGTAGCATTTGCTTTTGTAAGGAAACACACTTTTTGAAACTACACATTAAGTTGTCATTTTTCATCCCAACTTTTAAAATAAAAAGCGACTATCTTTTGAAGTAAAAACAAATGGTTCTTTAAAATTTGTGCTTTCTGTTTTTTATGTCCCTGTATCACTACGGCCCTAACAGGAGAGGGTCTAAAAACATTTTGTAAATCTTACCTGTTGATAATAATATTTCATGGGAAATGGAAATTTGGTGCTTAATTTTTAAACTTATACTTTCACTTTTTTAGAGCTCATTGCTGCCAGAGCTCAGTAGAGCTCATTGCATCTCACAGCAAAATGAACATGTGGGACTAAAAAGTAAAAAGTATAGTTTTAGACTATGCTATTTAATAAGTAAAAATTACAAGCAGGTTCAAAATACTCTCTATGAAATGTACAGCTTGACTATTTAACTCTTATTTGCTGCATACATTTCATGGTCTACTTGTGTGTAATTTACTACCTTTCACTTTGATCAGTGGTGGACTCAGTGGCTTCAGACAATACGGATTTCAGTACTTCTCCCAGTATTACCTGGGACTGAAGGTTCTTTAGCCACTCAGTTCCTAGCTCATTTTATTTAACAGTTCCTTGTATTCAGTCCTAAAGAAAGATATTGATTACCTTGTGTCTAGAAAGAGTCAGAGAAAGAGAGCTGGCTTTATTGGTTTGTTTTAGATATATTATATAAAATATTAAAGTGAGATTATTTACCAAGAAAAATTTGTATCTGAAATTGTGATTGGTTTATAAAGGAAAATATCAGGGCATTAGAAAAGAGATTAGAAGGGAAAAAAATTTAGAATAAAGATCAGAGAATGCTGTGATGGAGCATGATTTTACAAATGTAAGAGTATTCTATTAGAAAAGGTTGAATTAAAATTTTAAAAATTGATAATAACAGAGTGGTATTTTTAATGAAAGTGTTACATTACATGAGAAGATGTTCCATGTATCTCTATATATCAAAGAGTAAAATTCAAACAAATTTTGAAGATTGGAGGACTAACAATATAGTCTGAAACATTGAAAGACTTGAAATTATCTCTCAGGCCATAAAAATCAACTTGACAAAACTTGGAGACATACAGTATTAGAAAAGTTGTAATAAAGTTTTAAATAGATATAACTTATTAATAAGCCATTGGATGTTTTAGTCATATTTTAAAATGCTGGTTAAGTGTTCATGATATTAAGTGAAAAATGCAGAATGCATTAACTATACATATCAACTTAACTTTACAAACATATATGGACCGATATCAAATCAACATAGAACATTTTAAAGAAAACAGTATCAAATTAACAATTTTCTTCAGTTAGAGTGGGTAGGTTTTTAATTTTCTTCTCTTTTTTATATTTACTGTTATATGTATAGTAAATTATGTTTATGATCAGATTAAACCCTAGGTTGGTTATCTTTCTTTCTTTAATAGGAAGAACCACAATTCTTGGCTGTTCTGATAAAGCATGAACATCAGAAAAGAGATACCAAAGTTCTGTTTACCTGTGTGGTAGACTGACTGTAAAAATTGACTTAGTTTTCCACAACCTTCTTTATCAATGGGCTTCACCATCTGTCTTTGAAGGTCTTCCCATCAAGAGATGCTGTCTGTCAAATCTGAGCTGGTCTTGTGACTAAGTTTAGCAAACAGAGGTGACTGTGTACTATTTCCAAACTTGGGACTCAAAATTCTTGAATGCATTTTTATTTTTCTTTTTGCACTCTGGCTTTGCTATGAGAACATGCCTAGGTTAAAACTTTGGAAGATGTGAAAAGCACATAGATAAGAGTAGCCAACCATCAGTCATGCCCCCAGGTTCCAGAGAGCCCATCAAGATCAGTCAAGCCTCCTCCAATCTGACCCACAGTGCATTGCAGACTTAGTGAGCACAATCAAAACCAAAGAGGCATCTATCCTATTTAAAGCTTTGTGAGCAATAATGTATCACTATGGTTTTAAACCATTGAGTGTGGGGATGGTTTATTGAAATTTTTGTTCGTGATAATAAAAAGTAAGAAAGATTGATACTTAATATAAGGTGCTAACACATAACTTGTCTTTTTAGTTTAAGAAAAACTTGAAAACGTGGCATTGGTTTTGCAACTGGTTACAAGTGGGGTTTGGAAAATGTTGCAAACTGGTAACAAACTTGAAGCAAGATAAAGAAAGTATAATGGAAGCTTGGCAAAATGATTATGTGTATAATGCCATTACAAAATAATTGACAAAACTATTGCCTGCAGTAACTTGGAAGATGGAAAATGTATCTGATGAATTTTGGATTTGCCTAAGGAGGTCTCTAGGCAGAGTGTTGAAAGTGTCAACTGGATTTTCTTAATTGCATGTAGGGCAGCAAGAAAGTGATGAACTACAGAAAAAGTTGGTCACTTTCCGAGCAGGACTTAAACGGTAGATGAGAAGACCAGATCTATGGGCTACAAAACAAAACAGTTTCTCATCTCTAGTTTCTCTAGTCAGGAAAATCTTATTAAAGTAAAGTACTAGATGCTCCTCAACTTATAATAGAGTTACAGCCCCTTAAGCCCACTGCAAGTCAAAAATATCTTGAGTTCAAAATTTACTGAATACGTCTTACCTATTGAACATAATAGCTTAGTCTTGCCTACCTTAAATGTATCCAAACACTTTCGTTAGCCTAGAGTTGAGCAAAATATCTAACACAAAGCCTGTTTTATAATAAAGTGTTATAGTATCTCGTGTAGTTTATTGAATACTGTACTGAAAGTGAAAAACAGAATGATTGTATGGGTACTTGAAGTATTGTTTCTACTCAATGAAATCATTGTAAGTTGAACCATCCTCAGTCAACTAATAGGCTGTACTGTCTGTATAACCTGGGTCATAGATTAAATCAACACTGCTTATGATCCCTTAGTAAACCCCATGGAAAAATTAAGGAAGTTCTTAGCTGGCCCTCACAAGTGGACAAAAGGACTGCTAGGAACAAAGAGTGTCTCTCACAGATATTTAATATGCTCCAAATGAGTGTGATTAAAAATAATTTATTGAGAGGAGTGGAGAATAAATGAATTTAAATTAGTTGACAGCCTACAACACTTTTAATGGGTTGTGTAGGCAAAAGTGCCATCATTCTGGCCTAATAGGTATTGAGATTTTTCAAAATGCAAAAGGCTTTTGGATCCTTATCCTTCTATGAACAGAAAGTGGGCATAACTTTCCATAGCCTTTTAAAATGAAGGAGAAGAAAGTTGGAAAAGGAAGAAGTTCTCAGACAGTGAAACTATGGAAAGTAATGGACTGTGGAGCCTGATGAAGGGAGCAGAATGGAGGCCAGATCTGGAACTGGTCTCTTCTGCAAAATGTCAGAACATGTAGAAACATTTGCCAAGTTGGATTTCAGAATTTTTTAATATCCAGAGTTTCATGTATCTCCCATCTTTGACTTTTTAAATGAAGGTACTATTTAATACAACTCTCCTGTCTTTGTCTCACCATTGTATGCTTGGCAGTGATAGTGGGGCACAAATAAATAATTTTATTTTTAATTTTATAAATCTCTGAATCAAAATGAGCCAAATCTGAATAGTACTATCTGGACCTGATATATATCACAAGATACTGAATTTTGAGTGTGATACAGGGTTCCTGGGGAGAAGGTGAGTATGATTTCTATGTGAGAATAGTATAAAATTGGGGCCAGATAGAATATGAGATGATAGTAGATTGATTGCAAATGTGGCCCTGAATTCTTTACCCCTCACTGGATCTATATTCTTTGCAATGACTTTAAGATCCACTTTTCAAGAGGCAGAGTCAATTTCACTATTGTTTGAATCTTGGTAGACTCGTGACTTTGTTTTGAAATAAAATATAGCATTATGACTGTGAGCCAGTTCTTAGCCTAGCCATAAAGAGACTTGGCACACTCTTACTTCTCTTCCTCTCTCTCAGACCTCTCTCCCACTATGAGACCATTCTGAGCTATTACAGGAAGGAGATAACATGCATAAAGAAGGGCTAGACCAGCCAATACCCAGCATCCATGAAACATCTGATTAACCAAAATTAGAAGAATGATTTACTTAATTTATGCTGATAGTAGGTCTGTAAGTGAGCTTATAAGAGGTCAGAAGTGATGCTGTCTCAGCATGATTGGGCTGCCATAACAAAATGCTATAGACTAGGTGGCTTATGAACAATAGAAATTAATTCCCCATAGTTCTAGGACCTGGGGAATCCAAGGTCAAGGCACCAGCAGAGTTTGTGTTTGATGACAGACCGCTTCCTGGTTCACAGACAGTCTTCTCTCTGCATACTTACATGTTGGAAAGGGCAAAGGGGCTCTCTGGGGCTACTTTCATAAGGGTCCTAATCACATTAATGAGGGCTCCACTTTCATAACCTAACTACCTCTCAAATTTCCATCTTCTAATGCCATCACATTTGGAGTTAGGATTTCAACATATAAATTTTGGGGAAACATACACATTTTGTCTATAGCACCAACAGATTCAAAATTCTGGGATTGGTTCTACATACTCACTGTTTTTAGGTTCTGAGTTTTGGTGTGGTTTAACACACAGCATTTACATGACAAAAGATAAACGATATAACCACTATAGTAATTTTTCATAATGCACTTAAACTGGGTTTTGCAAATTTCAAGTTATTGTTCATTAAAGGAAAGGTAGAAATTTAGATAAGTTAGTTTAAAAAGGAGAGAATTATTCTCTCCTGATTAGGATATATAAATTAATTTGATTCTTGTTGTTTGGGTGATACTGGATTCTTGTTTCTATTCTGATTTCTGTCCAGTTGCTTCGAACTGAGAAGAATGAGAGAGAGAAACACCTCTGGGGAATTACATTGGTAGCCAAGCAAGGAAGACACTGAGTTAGCAGACAGCTGTCAGTGGGATGGAAGCTATAGGGACCTTACTACCAAACCCTGACGATAGTCAGGTGTTTACAAGACCAGGGACTATTGACAGGTGGAAGTAGGATTTTCACTGATTAGGTCTCTTAACAGAAAAAAAGAATTAAAAGATAAAATTTAAGACAACTCTTCCCAAAGAGGAATATACATTGATGTTATATGAAAAAGGAGGTTTTTTTTTTTTTTTAATTCAGGTAAGTTTGAAAAACCTAAGGTCAAACAAGTGAAACACTTTTTTTTTTGTTTTTAACTGTGAAAGTTCTTTTTTTTTTTGACATAAAAAAAATGGCTTTTTATTTTTTATTTATTTATTTTTTATTATATATACTTTTTATTGCATTTTAGATTTGGGGGTACATGTGAAGAACATGCAAGATTGTTACATAGGTACACACATGGCAGTGTGATTTGCTGCCTTCCTCCCCATCACCTATATCTGGTATTTCTCCCCATACTATCCCTCCCCAACTCCCCACCCCCTGCTGTCCCTCCCCTTTTTCCCCCCAACAG
>PVKV010042177.1:0-10903 GCA_004027835.1 Alouatta palliata
ACACACACACACACACTCCACACAGATAATAGAGAGGCATGCACGCACACAGCAACACACACACACACACACACACACTCTCTCTGCACAGATAATAGAAAGGCATGAACACACACAGCAATTAACACACACACAGCACAGACAACAGAGGGGTACACAAACACAGAGAAGATAAAAACACACACACACTCCAGACGGACAACAGGGAGGCATGCACACACACAGCAATTACACACATGATACACACACACTGCACAGGCAACAGATGCACGCTCACAGCAGAGACACATACATGCCACACAGACAACTGAGAGTTACACACACAACAGGTAGACACACACAGCACTAACAACAGAGAGGTACACATTCATATACAACAGACACACACACAGGCACGTGTCAGGCAGACGTGCATGGACTGCCCGCCTGGACACACATGGGCACACAGAGGCGGGCTGCATGAACACACACACATACATGTGCATGCACCCGTGCACACCCATGTAGCGGCATATGGAGCAACCCTCCCTCTCCCACTGTTTCCAGGAGGCTCAGCGGGAGGCGCGAGTTCCACATCTGACTTTCCTTGTGTTCGTTAGACTCTCGGTGTAATTAAATGTTACATTGAATAATCCAGCATGCTCAGTGTAGGCAGAGGCGGCTGCAGAGGGCTGGGTGCCCATCCCAGCCTGGTGCCCTCCCTGTCCCTCCATCTCCTGTAGCTGCTCCCTTGCCACAGACTCTGGAGCTGTGTGGACAAGGAACCCCTGGCCAAAGCATCACTGAGAGGAGAGCAGCTGTCAGAGCTGGGGAGGGTGGGGATCCCCTTCTAGCAGGCTGGGGAGGGTGGGGATCCCCAGGGGAATGAGCGCCCAGAAAGCCTCGGCTGGTCCTGCGGCTGAGCTGTCACTAGCCTCCTGCCCTGCTGGGAGTGGATTCCCACCCGGAGCTCAGGTGCAGAGGCTGCATCTGGATGCTGGGAGCTTCTCTGTCCAGCAGAACAGGCGCCTTTCACACCTCACCTGGGAAGAATAGGCAAGCAGTGGTTCTATCTCCTCCTGTCTGTTCTTTTAAATGAGTTTACGAACTCCCCTAACCTCCGTGGAAGGCAGCCCAGGGTGGTGGTCATGAGCCACCCTCACCAAGTTCACTATGTGACTTGCAGTGAATTAATTCACCTCTGAGAGCCTCAGTGTCTCCATGGGTAAAATGAGGTAATTCTGATACTCACCTCATGGGATTATTGAGGGGATTAAATAAGCCTTTAAAACAGCATCTGGGCCAGGTGCAGTGGCTCATGCCTGTAATCTCAACACTTGGAAGGCCAAGGTGGGCAGATCGCTGGAGCCTAGAAGTTTGAGATAAGCCTGGGCAAGATAGTGAGTCCCTGTCTCTGCAAAAAATACAGAAACTTAGCTGGTCATGGTGGCATAAGCCTGTAGTCCCAGCTACTCAGAAGGCTGAGGTGGGAGGATCACTTGAGCGTGGGAGGCGGAGGTTGCAGTGAGCCAGGATCCTGCCACTGCTCTACAGCCTGGGCAACAGAGCGAGACTGTCTCAAAACAAAACAAAAACCCCAAAACCAAAGAAACAGCCCTGTCTGGCTCGTTAGCACTTGCAGTCAGCTGGCCCACTGCTTAGGCTGCCCCGGGAAACAAGCTTCTTACCCACAAAGCTGACACAGGCGTGCTTACTCATCTGCTAAAGGAGAGGTTTTGGAGCCAGGGCCAGTGTCATCACAGTACAATTTCGGTCCCCTCTCGGAGCCTCAGCTTCCCACCTGTGCAGTAGGGTTGGTTATCATTCTGGCCTGGCAGGGCGGGGGGTGAAATAGACCACTGCAGGGGAAGGAAACCGATAAACTGTTGGGTGCCTTATACAGTGAATGGCTTGGCCTCCTCTTCTCTGCCCCTCTTGTTCCCACCTCCCTTCAGGCCCTTGAGCCATAGCTCCCCTCCCATCTCCAGCCTGCTCCAGGGAGGACGGAGACAGGGCCAACACAGTGGGACCCCTTTGTGTCTGTCGCCTGGCAGGGGTGTAGGTTGCTTGCTCTGGTAGTGAGGTTTAGACAGCCCCGTGTGGAACTGGGGTGCCCAGGGTGATTTCACCATGGCCAACCTCCTTCTGGTGTGAATTTTGAAATGAGTGCCAGACCCTGGCATATGCCAGCTGGACAGTGGGCAGGGTGTGCTGAGGATAAGCCACTAGGGAGGTGATGTGGCCTCTGCCTGCTCCAGGCAGACCCACCCTGGAGGCTGAGTGGCTGGAAAAGAACTCGGAGTCCAGGACCTCACTCGAAGCCAGCACCCCCTGCTCCATCTGCCATTGTCACTGGGGCTCCCAGAGGCGGGTGAGCTCAGAGTGCGAGCCCTTTGTGTGCACACACACTGGTGCATGCTCAAACCTCCATGATCCCATAACACAAATATGGGCAAGAGCCAGAATATCCCAGATAGGCTCTTGGAGTCTCACATGCAAATCCGAAGGGACCCACCTGGGGACGTGGTCAAGTACATGCACATCCACGGAGACACAGCTGGATCCCAGCACATCACATGTAGAAAAGCATGCTCACTAAACATGCACAACTGTGTGCACACACACAAGGGACATGCACAGCACCGAGCCACACCACTGCCGGGCCTTTCCTTGCTTCAGAGAGACATGCCACTTTGCCTCCTGTCCCGTGTAATCCCCACAACCATCCTGTCACCTATGCTTTACGAGGGGTTCACAGAAGCCGATGGACTGTGCAAAGCCATGTCACTCTTGCATAGTACAGCTGGGTGGACTCCCAGGCCAGTACTCTCTGCAGCCTCTCATGGGAAGAGGTCTCCTGTCTCCCTTCCCTGGTCCCCTGCAGAGGCCAAGTCACCAGGGATGGCTGGAGAAGGGGGTGTCTCTAAGAGGAAATCACAATTTTGGAAGGATGTTTTAAACATGGAGCGCTCCCTGGTTGCCTCCCCCATCACCCCGGACTCTGAGCTATGCAAAGGCAGCTTCTGAATATTCAGGACCCCATAGACACTCATCTCTGTTTCTTCTTCCACTCCTCATTTTGTGCTGAGTCTTAAGTGAAATTGATCTTTTTCTTCCTAGGAAAAAGAAATCTGTCTTTTGTTCCCCGACCCCCCTGGGGCCTCTCAGAAGAGGAGGCTCCCTGCCCAGTTTGAGGGGCACGCCTCAGAACCAATCGCTGCCTGGCACAGCTCCCCGGGTGAGGGGCTTGGGCGCAGTGCCATGTGAGCAGATGGCCATGATTGCTGGCAACCCGGAGACCCTGCAGGAGAGTTGCGTATCGGTGTTTACAGCATCCTGGTCCCATCGTGAGCATCAAAATGGCAGACCAAGTGGTGCCCAGGCCGCCCAGGGTAGGGTAGGTAGCGTGCATTCCTGAGAAAGAAGAAGGTGGTCCCCTTCTTCTTCCAAGGAGAATCCTGCCCAGTGCTCAGTGCCCAGTGTGGGTCACATGTAGGGAAGAGCAAACCCTTGATTCTGGGGTAACACCCTCCTTAGTCCTCCATCTTTCTCCCTTGTCCTCCGTCTTCCTTCCCTCCTGTCTTCCAGCACTGTCCCTGCAGCTCCCCAAGCTCTCCTTGCTCTCTGAGCTAGTTCTCAAGAGAACCATGCATTCATTCACTAATTCATTTGGAAAATAGATATGAGCACCTACTGTGTGTTCAATGAATGAAGAGCAAGCTAGGAGCCTGTAAAGCCTCTCTCCTTTCTTTTCAAGCTCCCTTCGGTTTGTATTTAGAATGCGTGTTTGGTGGACGAAATGCCTATCTGTATCACCAGACTGAACTCTAAGGGCAGGGGCCTGGCACATAGTAGGTGCTCAATAAATATTTATTGAATGATGTAGGGGACCTTGCTCCACAGAGATTACAGCCTGATGGGAATGTGCTCCCTCTCCCTGTTTTATGCTGTGCTCTATTCTCTGCCCAATTAAACAGAAGCTCCCTGAGGGCAGGAGCCATGGCTGTTGCACCTGTCCTCCTAGATTGCTGACCACATGGTGGCTGCCTGTTATATAGATCCTGAGGCTGATGTGGAAATGAGGTGCCTGAAGGGGCCACAGAACTGCCTAGAATGCTGTTCCCAGAGAAATTGTCAGGAAGGCAAATCTGGCCGATTCTTCTCCTGCCCGTAGCTCATGGAAAGGTCCCATTCCTGCTCCTTAGACTGACATTCAAGGCTTCCTTGCTGTCTAGAGCGTCACATCCTTCCTTTCTCCCTTTTCATTCATTCATAAGTATGCACTGAACACTGCTGTGTGCCAAGTCCTACCCAGGGGCTAAGGACAAGACAATGAATAAAACAGGCAAAGTTACAGTTCTCTGGGAGCTGACATTCTATTGGAGCTATTCCATTGGGGTGGACTGGAGACAAGGGGCGAATAAACGGATGAATGTGTTCTATGCCAGGAGGAAATTAGTGCTTTGGAGAAGAAGGAGGCAGGGTAAGGCGGAGGCGGAAGTGATGGGTGTGGGCAGGAACAGCTTCTAGGACGTATGAGCAGAAATCTGAATGAAATGTGCGGCTATGTGGCCATCCAGGAGAGGAGCATTCCAAGCGGAGGGAATGGCCGGGTGCAGTGGCTCAGACCTGTTACCCTAGCATTTTGGGAGACTGAGATGGGAGGATCGCTTGAGGCTAGGAGTTTAAGACCAGCCTGAGCAGCATAGAGAGACCCCCATCTCTATTAAAACAAAACACAGGTGAAGGGACAGCAAGTCCAAACGCTGTAAGGTCCAAATGGGCTGGCTTTTCTGGCCCTCAGCCACTGCAACAAGCCAGTCGCAACATCCATGGCTTTAGGCACTAAGAATGAATGAGGTGAACCAGGTGCAACCGCGATGACAAGTGCACCTTACACTCAATGCCTGTGAGGGAGGTGATAGGGAGTGGTGGGGACTGTGGCTGACAGGGCTGGTCTGTAGCAGGAAGCTGGCTGGTGACATGGGAATGCTAGCCTGGAGTAGCTGGAGCTTCTAACATTTCAAGCCAAGCTATAAACCTCTATCTTTTAAAACATAAAATCCTCCAACTTTGAAATGTTGTCAGCTAATTTTAAAATGATATGTTAAAACTCTGCTGTGCCTACACAATACTCAGTGACAGATCAGATCCAGCCTGTGAGCAGTTCGTGACTTTGGAATCAGCTCTGAGATCCCTGTGGAGCATGATTCTGAACTGTTGGTTCCATTCCCAGTGGACAGCCAGAGGGGACCATGAGGGCTTCAGTGATGGGAATTTGGGCAGAGCTAAAGGATCTGAAATCTGGCTCTAATTTTAGAGCCTCAGGGGTGTCGAGGGCTGGTCCAACCCCTCTCTCCAAGGAGTCTCCTCTCCCAGACCTGTCCCAGTCAGAGCAGAGGCTGATACAGAAAGTGCAGGAGCTGTGCCCCACTCCCAGGGCAGGACTGCTTTTCTGGGGGGCAGGTTCCAGCAGGCAGCTAGAGGCAGCCCTGCCTGAGGGTTTGAGGATGGAGATCCTTTTGCTCCAGCCTTTGTGGAGACCCCATGCTGAGAGGACTACCAGAGTCCCCCCACCTGCTCTTGGCAAACTCAGGCAGACAAGGCTGGAATTGCCCGCATAGCCTCCCTGCCTTACAGACCAACTCTTTAAGCAGCTTCATCAGGAATGATTTTCACGTCTGCCACACACCCCCGGGCCCCCAGGCACCCCCAGCTGAAGCCCTCTGCCCAGAGCCCCCCATTAATGCTAATGGAAGTCCTGTGGCTCAGACAGGGCGCCCTGCTGGAAAGAGGCCTCAGGACACCCGCCTGCAAACATGACCTTTTCCTGTGTAAGAGACAAGATTTCAAAATCAATCCGACCTGTGAGGCCTGCTCGTCCCTGCCACACAGTGCTGCTCAGGGAAGAGGCCACATGCCCCATGACAAGCAGGGGTCAATACTGAGTCTAAGGGAGCCCAGCCGCTGGGCCAGCACACCTGGGAGGTAACTGTCTAGCCCCTCTGCTGGGGTGTCTCTCTGCAAAGGCCACAGGAATATTTCCTGATTGTACTGAATCCTCCCACGCCCACCTGGAACCAGTGCAGCAATGGCAGCAAACATTGTGCATAGAGCCGTGTCCAGACCAGCTGCACAAACCCTGAATACTCACCACACTGGAGAATTAGGCACATTGATTGATTGACTGATTGAGACAGAGTCTTGCTCTTGTCTCCCAGGCTGGAGTGCAATGGCACAATCTTGGCTCACTGCAACCTCCACCTCCCCGGTTCAAGCGATTCTCCTGCCTTAGCCTCCCAAGTAGCTGGGATTACAGGCATGCACCACCAAGCCTTACTCATTTTTGTATTTTTAGTAAAAATGGGATTTCACCATGTTGGCCTTACTGGTCTCAAACACTTGATCTCAGGTTATCCACCCAGCTTTGCCTCCCAAAGAGCTCAGATTACAGGTGTGAGCCACCTGTCCAGCTGACACTATTATTATCCCTATATTACATGTGGGGAAACTGAAGAGAGTGGTTTGCAAGTCATACAGCAAGTAGGCACCTGTACAGGGATTTGATCCGAGGAAGGCTAATATCTGTGATGCTTCGTAACTTTCTCCTGTGCCCTCCATAAACACTTGGCACCTGCTCTGTGCTAAGCCTGTGCTGGGAGCACAGAGGTGACTCATATACAGTTCCTTTCCATCAGAGCCATATACAGTTACTGTCCCCAGGGGAGAGGATGCCACAGGTCAGTGTAAGGTGTGTTGAAGGTCTGGAGAGAGGGAGGGACAGATCTAGCATGCAGAGTGAGGGAATGTAGTCAGGGAGGACTTCCTGGAGAAGGGAATCTCTGAATAGAGCAGAAGGTGCCCAAAAGCACCTGAGTATACCTTTGGGGGCAGGTGCTTGGGTGCACACAGGCATGTCCTGTGTCTGTGTGCACATGTGCAGACCTGGGGATTGGCCCTGGGGGTATAAGGTTGCCAGGTGCTGGCGCCAGGGACCCAGCTGAGGCTATGAAGGCAGCAACAGCAGTAGGGAAGGAACTCTGCTTCCTCTGAAGAGCTGGGCTGCCAGGCTCTTAGGGAGCATGAAGGATGCAGATGGGGCTGGAGCTGTGACCTGGCGCCTGGATGTCCCCATCCCACACATGAAAGCAGTACTCTGGCTGGTCTCTTGCTAGGCTTGCAGGGAGAAGGACTCAGGAATCATGCCTGGGAGGCCCTGAGTAGGATGGGGCCTTCAGATGGACATGGCCCTCAGATGGCCTCTCGTTGGCTGTAGAAGTGGAGCTTAGTTTTTGCAGTTTGAATGTCTTTAGGTGCAAAAGGCCCTCTCTGTTTGCCCATAGTCTCCACACATCCATCCTGGTTGACACCTATGCCCATCCACATTTCCGTCACCTGCCTGGCCTCTGAAGGCATTTGTTCTGAGCACCCGGCTTGAGCAACTTCAAGTTCTTCACAGAAGAAAAACAAACAGACCTCGTCAATGGTCTCTCCTAGGAAAACTTCTGTGTGCAGTATGCTAACAACATCTCAATTTCCTTATCTTACCAAACAGCCCCCTTTCCGCCAGGGTGAGGATCATTCATTCATTCATTCATTCATTCAATGAATGTGTACAGAGCATCTCATCTTTGTCAGACCCCGTTCCAGGTGCTGGGATGGATCAATGAGCTGAGCAATCCAAAGCTCTGTCTTCCTGGTGTTTCTATTCATGTGGTTCTGGATAGTGAGAGGAAGTTACAAAGAGCGTGGGGACCAGGGCCTGCATGGTCAGTTCCTGCCACTTGGCTCCCAGGAGCCTGACTACAAGCTCGGTCCTTGCCTCCTGTCCTTGCCTCAGAAGCTCAGCCTAAAGCCCAATTTCATGGGTCCAGTGGGAGTCAAAGGAGGAAACAAGTCCCTCCTCCAGCAGCAGCCAGGTCCACCAGGCACCCTGGTGCCAGCAGGTGCATCGTCAGCTCCTGGAAGGTTAATGCCAGCCCAGGTGCTAGACTCTAGGACTTGGAGGGGGAATGAGTTGAGCAGCTTAGAATTGCCATCCAACAGCCAGAGGAAGGGGCATCATTATTATCCTTATTCTACATTAGAGGAACTGAGGCTCAGGCAGGCAAAGTCACATGGCTTGGAAAGGATAGGTAGGGACCCCAGGTCTGCCTGACTCCAAAGCCAGGAATCAGGTCCAGACTCTCAAGGGAGTGGTTTCCTATTGTTCAACAAGAGACTTCACCTTCTTTCTCCTTTCTCCATTCCTGCCTGATCTTCAGGCCCGCCTCTGTAAAGCAGATGCTGCTGTTCGTCCTTAGTGAAGCTCCCATTCCATTGCTATTGCCACCCCAGACCCAGCACCTGTATTATGCTGATGGGTGGTCCTATGAAGCTGGTTTCTTAATCCTAGGATGGCCCTTCTCTGGGGGGTTCTGTCAGAGGCTAGCCCAAAACTGGGTACAATCATATGTGCTCAATAACTGTTTGTGGATAACTTTTGTGGACTAATTTACTGGACCAGAAGCCAGCATTTGAGAGGGGCCTGGCGTAGTGAGTAAATCTCTGAAATCAGCTCCACGTGGCCTCACTGCTTAATGGTGATGGGACCTTGGACCTGTGAGCCCCTTCCTTATCCATAAAATGGGGATGCTCCTTCCTCCCCTGCAGGATGGCTGTGAGGATGCATCCAGTAGGAGCTCCATAAGTGCCTGTGTGGGGCTTCCTCTCCTAGAGACCTAGAATTAGCATAAGTGGCCAAGAGAGTGAGAAGTCAGGAAGGTCTGACATAGGAGGAGGATCCATTTGTGAAACTGGATCAAGAACAGAGGCTGGATGCTGGGATCAGAGCAGCCCGTGGATTAGTCAAGGTCTTTTGGTTGCAAGCAACAGAAACACAATTCTAGCCAGCTTCAGCCTACAGGAAATTTACCAGCTTATGGTATGTAAATGTCCCGGACATAATCTGATTCAGGAACAGCTGAACTCAGGGCTCCAAGGGCCACGCAGGCTTTTGTTCTCTTCCTCTTTGGGCTCCTCTCTGCTTTTCTCCTCGACAGGCTCTCTCTGTTGCAAGTGATCCCCCTCAAAGTCACAGAATAGCCACGAGCAGCTCTGGGATGACATCCTTTGAGGCTCTAAAACATGGAAAACAGTAGGAGGCTTTGCCCAGCATCCCCAGCAAAAGATTTGAGATCCTCTCTTACTGGACCAGTCAGTTCATAGGCCTGCCCTAAACAGCCATGGGCCATGGGGATGTGATGTGCTGACTGGCAGGGTCATGTGCTCCTCCTGGTGCAGCCTACATCCTGCTGTCTGAAGTGGGGATGGGGGACTCCCAGTCAACCATGGGGGATTACTGTCTCTGGGAAGAGAGCCGCCATGGCAACCCACCAAAGTAGGCTAATCAAGCTTCTGATCTGATTTTTTGGAGTCATCCTTCCTCCTCTCACAACTCCTATTCATCCTTGAAAATCCAGCTTCAATACTCACTGCTGTTAAAAGCATCCCTGTGCATCTTCATCCTTCCCTGAGCCTCTGTGGTACTGGCAGCCTCTGCCACATAATGCACCAACCTCCAGATCATCGCTGCTCCAGCACAGCTGAAATCTTAACTATGGTTGGCCAAGTATGGGCACGTTATCTTCATAACAACTGAGAAAGGGGAAAGCACCCTCATAGCCAGGCCAGGGTGTTCTGTTGGACGTGAACAGTCCTACAGCCCAGAAACATCAGATACGACTGCTCCGTAACCATGAAGGATCAAAACAAAGAGGAGACCCCTCCATCCTGCCTGAACGCAGACAAAAGCATGAACATCGTCCAAATGACAAAACTGTCCAGACGTTCCCCCTCCTGGCTCAAATGTTTCTTAAGCAATTGCAGCTATAGCTTTGCTCTGTTTCTCCTGCGGTCTAGATAAGAATCACTGACATACCCAATCACAAAATTACCCTTGCTTCAGCATCCAGCCCAGAGAAACAGCCCACAAAATCACTTAATGCAAGCCCAAATCCCATGATTGTCCTGCTAACATCCCCTCCCAGAGACATCCAGGGGTGTACATTCCCCTCCAGTGCAATGAGTCAATAAAGCCAACTTTGTTCAACTGAAAGATGTGTTCCTGGTAGCCTTTGTCTGGAGAGCATTGCATGGTCCTGCAAAAGAGATGTTATTGTCACAGGAAAGGGAACTGAGGTTCAGAGAGGTTAGGAAGTTGTCTAAGGTCACACAGCAGGGAGGTGGGGAAGCTGGGGCCCTCAGAGGTCTTCCTATGAAAGCCTGTTCACACTTGTCCTTTCTTTATTTTACTTTGTGTGTGCGTGCACGCGTGTGCATGTGTGTGTATTGTGTAGTCATCAGTGCTGTTTGGGAGGCAAGTGACGGAATTCAAACGAGCTCAAGCAAAAACAGGATTTGGCTCAAAGGCCCTGTGGTGACTGGCAGAGGCTGAAAGCAGGACCCTGTTGGTCTCAAAAATAGGAGCTAGGCGGGCCGACCCTGTGGGAAATCTATCTCCTTGCTCCTCTCTCTGATGATCAGGCTTTTCTACTTCTTAGTTCATGCAGCAGAAAACACTCGCTACCAACAGCCCACAGTTCAGCTCCCATACCTCCCAACATCGATTGGAGTGAAGAGCCCCTATTGTCCTTCCTGGGGGGCTGCACGCCCCTGAACCATCCCCTGAGGCTGGGAGGTGGGGCCCCTGATGGACGTGGGCTCTTGTAATTGCCCGTAAGATGGAGCTAAGAGCTGGGACTCGGTGAAGAGGGGAGAGGAGTTTCCCGGCTGCTCTGCATGGCCGCCTGCAGTGGGACTGTCGTGCTGCTGTCTGGCGCATCTGCTCCTTGTGGGTGGATCCCAGCTCCCTCCACCTCACACAGCCGGGTGCAGGGCAGCGCACAGAGGCCGCCGGGGCCCTCGCACCCCGGAGCTTTTTTCT
>PVKV010042178.1:0-10900 GCA_004027835.1 Alouatta palliata
AGCAATTCTCCTGCCTCAGCCTCCCGAGTAGCTGGGACTACAGGCACGTGCCACCATGCCCAACTAATTTTTGTATTTTTAGTAGAGACAGGGTTTCACCATGTTGACCAGGATGGTCTCGATCTCTTGACCTCGTGATCCACCCGCCTCGGCCTCCCAAAGTGCTGGGATTACAGGCGTGAGCCACCGCGCCCGGCCAAGTTTATTTTTTTGAACATGTTTCAGATGCTTCTGTTGGGGGTGAGCCTTTACCCACTGGTTTTCTTTTGCTAGTTTTTGCTTTGAACAGCAGTCTTAGAAGGAAGCATATAGTAGGAATACAATTGATTTTATTATGCAATAAACAATTAAGTCCCAGAGTCCTGTAATTGGGAATATCCTGAAAGAAAACTTCATTCCACTAAAACAGGGTAAAAATATTGCTGGCTTTGGCATAGAATCTAACACTAGAGAGAGGTTTCGAGTATTGAAAGACACAATGCAGGTAAATAGTAATAGCATGACAAATATTCGCTGCTATTATCATCATCAAGTTAAGCGCAAATATATCACAAATATACGTACGTAATTCTCCGCAGATTTATATACTAGTTGATACTGGTTCACACCGGTATTTTCAGTTTTTACTTAAAAGCGTAGAGCTCCTGGGAAAATCACTGATTAGTTTCAGATTAATATGTAAAGCAGCAAGAACTTAAAGATAATATAAAAGGAGCTGCTTTTAAAGGTTATGTTCTACGTATTGCACCAGGACGTGGAAAATAATCCTTTTTACAGGAAAACTGATACGCCTAGGAACCATTATCTCGTGCGTCTTGGTGTCCAGCCGGATCTGAGTCAGTGTGAAACCAAGTTGCCGCACACGTTAGCGGGGGTGGGAGGGTGTGAGATTGGCGGCCGCACCACGAAAGCTCCATCCCGGAAGTGCTTGTTGGTCGTCTCCATGCGCCGGTTCCTGGGCGTCGTGGAACCAAGGCGCGAGGCTCGGACTGAGAGGTAGAGCTGGAGGGGACCCTAAGCGCCCTCCGCCCGGGACGTGACCCGCTGCACCCACCGGGCTAGGCCCGGCGCCGTCATGCTGCTCCTGCCAAGCGCCGCGGACGGCCAGGGCACCGCCATCACCCACGCTCTGACCTCTGGTAAGTGCCCACCCAACCCCAGTTCCTTCCCACCTTAGCCGCCCCTGCCTCAGTCCTCCGCCTCTGCAACCCTGGCCTCTTTCTACTCTTGACCCTGGCGACTAACTCCGGGGCCGTGTGGGGCCGTGACGAGTGCCTTTTTGCTCAGTGTTTCAAAGTAATCCTATCCCAGATTGGAAGGAAGGAGGGTGAGGGGTGCCTTCCTTTTGCTCCTACCATTGCTTCCTCCTCTCTCTGTTGCTGACTCATGGATTGGACTGAGCATTTCGGGACCGAACCCCCCAGTATCCTAGAAAGATCTTTGTAAGCATCTTCTTGCCTACGGCGGAAAGCCAAGACTAGGTGCAGCGAGCACCCCGCGTGCCTGGGGTCGTACAAAGCTTTGCTGCTGGCGCTCTCTTTAAACACCTTTCTCCCTCTCTACGTTTGCTCCGGCTTTATTTTTTAAATGTCACAACTCAGACACCGCTCCTCATACTCAGTGTTAAAAGATCCTCGCCTGTGTTGCTGAAAAGATCCGCGTAGACTTTGAAAGGCACTTATTACAAGTGAAACTTGTCCTGCTACTGTAGGTTTTAGATTTATGGCCCAGGAGAGTCATGAGTATTGTAAACTTAAGAGTTTTCAGTTCCAGTGATCTACAGTAATTCCCGTGGCCAGTCACATAGGCGTCTGTTAAACGTGATTTTAACGCGTGGCACGTGTTGCATTTGTGTCTCCGTGCCGCTTACAACTAGAGGAAAAGGCCTAAAAGGCAATGTTCTAAAAGCCACACACCCATACTACACAGGTGGTACCTTTTTTACAGAGTGTTTTAATTCTCTCCTGTGTAAGGTGAAGGAAATCTTAATTACGCAAACCAACTAAAACATGAAAAGTCTGTTGTCTTTTTAAACTGTGACCATTAAGTCCTAGGGAAAACTTCCATCTGAGTTATTCATTACTAGATAGATTAAAACTTTTTGCTTTCTTACGGAATATGAGATTTAAGTTATTCAGGGATTTTCCTTTTTTGAATTGCACATGTACAGTGACTTACCCTCACTTCCCAGGAATAGATGATACCTTTACTATGAGTTTGTGATTTCAGAGAGTTTTATCATCTCATTCAATCTTCCTAGGAACTGAATGAGATAGGTATTGTTCCCATTTTACAAGTCACAGCTGCTGTCCAGAGTGTCTGGTTTCAGACTGAGAGCTTGTTCCACTGCATTAGTAAATCCCCATTTGCTGCTTGGAAAATTGCTTTCAGAACAAATTAGTGAATCCTTAACATTTTTAAGAGCTATATCAAGATTTTAATAATTAGGACAGTTTGAGTTGGCTGGGTGCCATGGCTCACACCTGTAATCCCATCACTTTGGGAGGCCAAGGTGGGTGGATCACCTGAGGTCAGGAGTTCGAGACCAGCCTAGCCAACATGGTGAAACCCCATCTCTACTAAAAATGTAAAAAATTAGCTGGACGTGGTGGTGGGGGCCTGTAATCCCAGTAACTTAGGAAGCTGAGGCAGAAGAATCGCTAGAACCCGGGAGGTGGAGGTTGCAGGGAGCCGAGATTGCACCATTGGACTCCAGCCTTGGCAACAAGAGCAAAACTCCATCTCAAAAAAAGAAAAGAAAAAAGATAGTTTGAGTTGTTTTTAGATTTCTTATTTTTGGTGAGGCTAGCTCTTGGTGACAATTTATCACTATTTATTGTTTTATTAAAATTTTTCATCTAAAAGTCAAGCAGTTTGCAACACTTCTTCCTGTTTGTCACCTTTCCCTCATATCCCCAGAAAAGTACTGATTTATTGTTGACATTGCTGAGTTTTATTTTGTCAGGTAACTGGAAGAGGTTGATTAAATACTCTGTAAATACTAGGAAAGGATAATTTCTTGCTAACGCACATGTAAACTGGATGATTGCAATGATTTTCTTAGTTGGTGGTTTTAAAAGAATATTCTGGTGGTGTCACTGTTTTGACCTTATTTCCTGAAAAAATTTATTGCCTTGAAACAGATTTATTCCATGCAATACATTGAAGCCTCTCTTAACACTTTCAATCACAGCCTCTACACTCTGTCGAGTTGAACCTGTGGGAAGATGGTTTGAAGCTTTTGTTAAGAGGAGAAACAGAAATGCTTCTGCCTCTTTTCAGGAACTGGAGGATAAGAAAGAGTTATCCGAGGAATCAGAAGATGAAGAATTACAGTTGGAAGAGTTTCCCATGCTGAAAACACTTGATCCCAAAGACTGGAAGGTATTTAATATCTGAGTATTTTGTTCAGTCAGATGCTTTGTTAGACATAGGCAGTTTTCTTATGAGTTTTCCATTAAAAAAAAAAACAAAAAATGTTTAAAATGATTCAGTAAGATAACTGAGTTAGCACTGGCCATGAGATACTATCTCTGCTGGAGAAATCCAGGAAGAGTTCACAGAAAAGATAATGTTTGCACTGATTCTAAAAGGATGAGTGGTAACTAGTGAAGCAGAGAAGTGAGAAAGGTGTTCTGGGCAGAAGGAATAGATACACAAAGGAGTAAAAGAATATGTAGTGCCTCTTTAGGGATTGATGAGTAGGATAGGGTACATGCGGTATGTTGGTGAGAAATGAGGCCTTAAGAGGGCTCTAGACCAAACTCTGCTGTGTCCTTTTTATACTATGCTAAGGAAGGAATTAAAATTTATTTTTGGGACAGTAAGAAGCCATCAAGTTTCTTAGCTAATTTTAGAAAAGTAATTCCCTTGGCAGTACAGAAAATTGCTTGAAAGCAGGGAAGAAAGTGGAGGGCAAGTGAATAATTTATTATTACAGGGCTAGTGCACTAAGGCAGGCCTGTGACTGAATCCTTGAACTTACTATGTGGCTAGGTTTTGAGGAGGACGGGGCAGATTTGCCTTTTTTGGAGGTAGAATTGACAGGCTCTGGCGTTGGCTGTGTGGCACAAGAGAACAAGAAGTATTCAGAAGTCCTCCCCAGCACTGTGGCTTGAGTGACCTGCTAGAGTGTGAATGCTGGGATGCAGGATAAGAATGTTTGCGGGAAGTGCTGTTTGTGTCCAGGTTTGGCTATGTGAAGACTGAGGTTTTGGTACCATAGTGGTGAAGCTGTGTAGTAGATGGTTAGAAATTGGTCTGTGACTCTTAAAAGAGTTAGAGCTAAAGACTTCTTGAAGTCATTGGTACATAGTGGTGGTTGCTGTGAGGAATTGAATGACATCACCAAGGGACAAAAGTATAGGCAAATAGATAATGCTTTAGTAGGTACTTGTATAATAGTTAAATGTGTATGCTGTGGAATTGGAGTACCTGAATTCAAATCTGGTTCTGCCATTTGGTGCACTGGGACCTTGGGAAGGTTCCCAGATACCTGTGTACCTCATTTCCCTTGTTGCTCAGTGACATTGTTAACAGCTCAAAGGATTATCTTGAGGATTAATAAAATGATGCGTATAAAGCACAAAACTTAGTACTTGCTGCATGATAAATAATGGATAATAAGAGTTCTTATCACTGGTTGTTTAGAGGACTGAACGAGCTAAGGCATATGATAAAGCACTGAGAAAAGTAAATAAGTGCTCAGAAGTATTAGCTGATTCTCTCACCACCTGATCCATTTTAAAAGAAAAAGACTGAACATTGAGGAGCATGGATATTATCGGATAGGAAAAGGAGGAAAAACAGCAAAAGATACTGAGAAGGGGACAGAAGTAGAAAGAAAACAAAGAAAAAGACACTTTGTTATTTGAAAAAAGATTTCCTAAACATCAGGCACCATACTTTTCCAGAAACTAAGGGAGGAGCAAGACTCAAGAGGGGAAAAGAGGTCGGGCATGGTGGCTCACACCCGTAATCCCAGCACTTTGGGAGGCCGAGGCGGGCAGATCAGCCTGACCCACATGGTGAAACCCCCTCTCTACTAAAAATACAAAATTAGCCAGGCTCAGAGGCATATGCCTGTAATCCCAGCTACTCGGGAGGCTGAGGCAGGAGAATGGCTTGAACACAGGAGGTAGAGTTTGCAGTGAGCCAACATTGCACCATTGCACTCCAGCCTGGGCAACAAGAGTGAAACTCTGTCTCAAAGAAAAAACAAAAGAGGGAAAAAGACTCATCTGTGTTACTGCTTCAGAAAGAGGTCAGTCACATAACATGAAAAATTATTTTAAAAACCACTGGATTTGGCAAACAAAGTTTCGGTGTCCTCATTGAAAGCAGTTTGAGTAAAATGATTGGGAAGGCAGGAGATTGCAGTGGATGAGAAGTGATTAGGAAGTGATCAAGCAGAACCAAAGTGTAAAATACTCGTTCAAAGCTGGGTAGTAAAGAAAATGAGAGGAGATAGTAACTTGAGATAGTAACTAGAGGAGATAGTAAGTTGAGGAGATAGTAACTTGGGGAGAAGGCAGAGTGGGGAGAAGACAAAGTGGGGAATGTTGAGATCTACAAAAGGGAAAAGGTCTTTGGTCTAGAAAGAAGTAGATTATATCCCAGCAAGGTAGCAGGGTTCATTCACTTGTTCAATTTATTTTCATTCATCAAATATAGATCAAACACCATGTCAGACACTGTTCTAGGTGCTGAGGATACTGTACTGAAGAAGACAGTATCCCTGCTTCTACATAACTTATATTCCAGTGACATAATAAGTGAACAATCAAGAACATGTAGCCATAAGTACCATAGGATGGCAATAGGTATCAATATGTGCTAAGAGAAAAAAGGGGTCTTTGGTCATGTAAGTTTGGAAAATTCTGGGTTTTACGGGTTTCTGTTTATTTTTAAAATCTAATTATAGGATTTCTCAGAGCCTTTCTTAGGCTTCATCAAGGAGGCTATGTAAATAGTCCACGTTTATCTCTTTTTTTTTTTTTTTTTTTTAAAGACAGGATCTTGCTTTGTCACCTATCCTGGAGTTCAGTGGCATGATCACAGCTCACTGCAGCCTCTACTTACCGGACTCAAGCAGTCCTCCTCTTTAGCCTCCTGAGTAGCTGGAACTACCAGTGCACACCACCACACCCAGCTAATTTTTTAAAAATTTTCTGTGGAGACAGGTGTCTTGCTTTGTTGCCCAGGCTGGTATCAAACTCGTGGGCTCAAGCAATTCTCCACCTGGGCCTCCCAAAGTGCTGGTGTTGGGGTTCAGAGGAGCCCTCAGTTCCCCTGAGAGGACGTTTCTCCAAGGTTCTTGGTCCCTCGCTCTCTCAAGAATGAGAGAGGAGACCACGGCGCAGTGCACTCGTAAAGTAAATACCGGACCCCAAAGTGTTTGCAGAAAGTGATTTATTTAGGTAGAGAAAGTGAAAAAGGAGAGAAAGCTTCCATGAGAGAGAGAGTGTATGGAAGGGGATCCAAACACGGAGGCCAAACGGGTGTGGAAGAAGAGGACTTTTAACCTGGGAGGAACCCCAACCTTCTCCCAAGACCCCTGGCCAATGAAAGGAGTTCCTTAGAACTTCCACTGGAGTGATTGACTTTTGATTCTTCCTGCTCCCGCGAAAGTTAAAACAGAGACCGAAAGTTAAAACAGAGACCGTTAAATCTCCCAGATGGAGAGGCATGGGAGAGGGCATGGCACTGGGAAGTTCTTGTCCTTAAAACTACGCCCCCTTGTGGGCCTGGAAAGAGAACACCTTCCCTCACTGGGTTACAGGCATGAACCATGCATGGTACCCGACCTCATACACATTTCTCAACTTTACGTGACCATAGAACCTGTTTTATGCGGAACCTCTTACTGGACTCCTGATGAAATGTCACTTTGGGAAATGCCGTATTAAAGTACCGGAACACAGAGATGGAATATATTGGCTCCATCTCAAACTTGACTACCTTTTGTGTTTTTAACAGAACCAAGATCATTATGCAGTTCTTGGACTTGGCCATGTGAGATACAAGGCTACACAGAGACAGATCAAAGCAGCTCGTAAGTACTTAGTCATTTGGAAATAATCAAATATCTGGTATAGGAACACGCTATGCTTTGTAAAAGATAGACAGTAGCATAGTCTGCAGCCATAACTACATTTAACACCATGTGTTATATTGTCATAACAAGCAAAAAGAAAAACATCATGGTCTCATCTGTCAGAATCAGAGGAAAGCAATCCATTTTACATATGGGCTTTCCCATTAGGGATAAGAAATTAGGATGGGTGTGTGTGTGTGGATACAGAATATTCTCCCAATGGCAAACTTTTAAAAAATAATACTTCACCTCTCTTTAGAAGTATAGGCAGTTGTACTTAGTGGAAACTGCCTTTTTACTTAGGTTTTTTGATGTTATTTTGTAATCTTAAGTCACACCTTGTAGATGTCATCCTCTCTTCTGTCCAAGAAAAGTTGTCTGAGGTTTCATTGTGGTTTTCATTGAGGTTAAAATTTGCATGGGACAGGGAATGTTGGACCCCAGTCTTCATATGCCTTATAAAACACCATCCCTCAGTGCTCCTAAACGTCCTCTCCTTTGCAGTCCTGTGGACATAATTTCTTATACACATGATCAATTCAACTGATTAAAGTTTAGTGAAAGAGGTAAGAGGTGAAGGTGATCAGTTTTCTGTCTTATCTTAGTAGAATATTCTGCCCTCCACTCTAGAGAATGGATATTGAGGTCAGAGGAGGTAAGATTGTGGCCACATGGAAAAGGAGTAGGGAGTCAGGGCCTGTCTAGAATAGGAAGTATTATATTTGGAAGAAGATGACTGAACAAGAATGCCTGTGCTAAAAAATTAGTCAATACTTAGTATAACAGATGAGCTCTGAATCATCCCCATTACTGCTTACATTTAGGAAAATCACAGGAAATATTTTTAACAAAGTAAAGGAATTTATCAGATTATTTTAAACCTATTATTGGATTTCTTTAAAGGCTGGCATGATTTTAGACAAAGCATATGTTAATGCATGTGAATGGTTATTCCAGTATACATAAATGCCAGAAAAATCCATCTGCCATGTACAGATGTTTGCAGTTTTATTATTTGAATAGCGTTGGCTGGGCTCAGTGCCTCTCGCCTGTCATCCCAGCACTTTGGGAGGCTGAGGCGGGTGGATCACCTGGGATCAGGAGTTCGAGACCAGCCTGGTCAACATGGCAAAAGCCCATCTCTACTGGAAATACAAAAATTTTGCAGGCATGGAGGCGTATGTCTGTAGTCCCAGCTACATAGGAGGCTGAGGCACGAGCATCACTTGAACCCAGAGGTGGAGGTTGCAGTGAGCTGAGATCACACTGTTGCTCTCCAGCGTGGGCGACAAAGGGAAAGTTGGTCGCAGAACCCAAAAATATTTGTCAGAGTTTCTGAACCCCTGCAGTATACGTTGAAATAACTAATTTTAACATGCTCATGAAAAGATTTCTGTCGGCCAAGAGTGGTGATTCATACCTATAATCCTATCACTGTGTGAGACTCAGGCCGGAGGATCACTTGAGCTCAGGAGTTCAAGACCAACCTGGACAACATAGACCTTGTGACTCTGTTTTTTTTTTTTTAAGTTAAAAAAAAATTTTTTTTTTAAGATACCTTTTTTTTTTCCTTTTTTTTAAAGAGGGGATCTGTTGTCCAGGGTGGAGTGTAGTGGCAAGATCTTGGCTCACTGCGACCTCCATCTCCAGGGTTCAAGAGATTCTCCTGCCTCAGCCTCCCAAGTAGCTGGGATTACAGGCACCTGCCACCATATCTGGCTAATTTTTGTATTTTTTGTAGAGACTGGGTTTCACCACGTTGGCCAGGTTGGTCTGGAACTCCTGAGCTCAAGTGATCCACCTAACTCCTTGGCCTCCCAAAGTGCTGGGATTACAGGCATGAGCCACCACGCCCAGCCGAAAGATTTCTGCAAAAATGTTGATAACAGCCTACTCAGAATGTCCAGAAACTGGAAACCACCCAAATGCTCAATAACAGGGAAATAGATAAGCAAACTGCTATATATTTTGGTGCAGTGGAATACTAATCAGCAATTTTTAAAAGAATAAGTTACCAATACAGAGAAAAACATGGATGAATCTCAGACCATGAGTGAAAGAAGCCAGACACACACAATTCTGTAAGTTACATCTACTTGAAGCTCAAGAACATACAAAAGTAATCCGTGGTGACAGGCATCAGAAAGTGGTTGCCTCAGTTTGTAGAGGATGGGAGCCCAGTGGAAAGGGGTATAAGAGAACTTTTTGGGTGATGGAAATGGCCTATATTTTCTTTTGGGTAGTAGTTACATGAGTGTATACAATTGTCAAAACTCATTGAACTTAATGAATGCTTAAAATCTGAGCATTTATTTTATGTAAATTTTATCTCAGTTGAATCAGATAGATTAAACCAAAAAAACCCAATCACTTGGGAAATTAAATATATTCTTTTGAGCCTACACAGAAATAAAAATTATGCTAATAGACTTCTTTTTTCCCACAAAAGTAAGATTACTGCTTTATCAAAACTTAAGGACTGGCAACTAGAGTTGTACCTTAAATGAATTCATTGCCTTAATCTATTATGTTAGTTTTTTAGAAAGAGGGAAAAAATAAGGTGGAAATCCAATTCAGAGGTTTAGAAGAATAGCACAAAGGAATATGTAGGAAGAAAATAAATAAGACAATATCCCAAAATTGATTTTATAAGAAGAATAAACAAATACAAGTTGAGCGTCACTAATCCAAAAATCCAAAATCCAAAAGGCTCCAAACTTTGAGTGCCATTATGACGCTTCAAAGGAAATGCTCACTGGAGATTTTCGGATTTGGAATGGATGCTCACTTATTAAGTACAATGCAGATATTACAAAATCTAAAAAAATTTGAAATCCCAAACGCTTCTGGTCCCAAGCATTTTAGATATGGGGTACTCAAAATATAGTGAAATGTGCAACGAGCTAGTCATGGTGGCTCATGTCTGTGATCCCAGCACTTTGGGAGGCTGAGGCGGGTGGATTGCTTGAGCTCTGTCGTTCAAGACCAGCTTGAGCAATGTGGCAAAACCCCATCGCTACAAACGATACAAAAATTAGCTGGGCATAGTGGTGCATGCCTGTGGTCTCAGCTGCTCAGGAGGCTGAGATAGCAGGATCTCTTGAGCCCAGGAGGTCAGGACTGCAGCGAGTCAGGATTACACCGCTGCACTCGGGCAATAGTTAGACTGTGTCCCGTCCCCCCAAAAGAAGCAAAGGATGAAAAACATTAAAGTTACCAAAGAATTGCCTTCTAAAAATAATTTTTAGGCCCAGATAATTTTTCAGGTGAATTGTTTCAAGTGTTAAAGAATTCAAACTTTTAATGCTGAATATAAACTTGATTTATTTTCTTTAATTGGAGAATCAGTTAATCTTAAACTTTGGGAATAATTCATTTTGTTAAGTTATAAAGTTTAATGAGGCAAAACCTAGCAAAGAGAGCTCAGAAAAAACCTAGAGAGCCAGGCTTAGTGGCTCGTGCCTGTAATGTAATCCCAGCACTGATCGCCTGAGGTCAGGAATTCAAGGCCAGCCTGGCCAACAGTGAAACCCTGTCTCTACTAAAAATACAAAAAATTAGCTGGGTGTGATGGCAGATGCCTGTAATCCCAGCTACTAGGGAGACTGAGGCAGGAGGATCGCTTGAACTCGGGAAGTGGAGGTTGCAGTGAGATCACACCATTGCACTCCAGCTTAGGCAACAAGAGTGAAACTCCATCTCACCAAAAAAAAAAAAAAAAAAAAAAAAAAAAAAAAAAAAAAAAAAAAAAAAAAAAAAAAAAAAAAAAAAAAAAAAAAAAAAAAAAAAAAAAAAAAAAAAAAA